>JACEGR010003299.1:0-107971 GCA_014170235.1 Listronotus bonariensis
GCCTTGTCCTATACCTCCGTCTGACGCTAAGTAGTTATTACTTAGTCGAAATATTCTTTTATGTTTTAAAAACATAACCTGGTGTTTTATTTACTGTTAATCCATGTTGGTACTAAATTGACTGAAAATTAATAGTCATCAAGGGATTGGGCTCGCGCAGTCTGTGTTTCGTAATAGAACTGCATATATTAACACGCGGTCCATTTACCGAATTTAGGTACATATTTTGTTTTTTAAGGCGAAAAGTGTTGGCACTTTAAAAATATCTGGTAATATTGTAATGTAAAATATTGGCGATTTCAAAGATCAATGAGACCTCTGGTGGTCAACGGCGCAACCTAAGAAAACAGGTGATTGGACATGTTTAACCAATAAAATGGATATAAATATAATATTATTTATTTACTTCGTTATTGAGCCTTGTGCGTGAATAGTCGTGTGTTTTGCTGTCATTTTTATCAAAAAGTCTTTCTTTTGACCCATATTTAATCATTTATTATGGCATCAGAACAGCCGTTAACATCTAAAATAAAACGACGTCTGTATAATCAAAATAATATGGTTTGAATTCAAGATTTCTTCTCCTTCCACTGTTAGCGTCAAAAACAGTTCTTCACTCATTCTTAAAAAGTTTTTCATGGCGCTTTTTTACTAATCACCGCTAACAAAGAAGTCTGTTAAACCATCAAGGGCACTAGTCAAACTCACAAATTGAGTTTTAACACACTTAATACGTATAAATCTATACAATTTTATGGCTGTATTAAAACTTGAACAGTATTTTAACCCGTTTCGCAGGTGAATATATCGTAAGCTTAGATTTGATAGCAATAGCTCCCTTTATGATGACACGTGAGCCTACCTAGTCATACGAAAAGCCGACTTTAACCAGCTTTATTGCGGCTTAAATTGGAGCGAAATTAATATTGATGATAAGTTATGGCGACACGGCCTGTATGTGTCGCTGGCTTCCCTACGGTGTAATTTAGCCCACCTTAATTGGTGGAAGATTGCAATTTTATAATTAACAATACCGTACACATATTATTGTTTTAACTATTTATCTGTTTATTTCTAGTCCTGTCGGTAGCACGGGTTCAAAACCGTTTGTTTTAGTTCCTATAACGACGGTTTACTGATAACGCTATTTTTTTTTAATAAGTGTTCAAAATAGTTCTCAGGGTAACTTAATTAAGTTGACAATTTAAAAAACATTATTTGGTGTTTGACTAGTTATTGAATTATTTTATTTTTAATCATCATCTGTGGGTCATAGGTTTGATTAATTAACAATTAACACTAGTGTAATAATGTGAATAGTGTTCTCGTGGAATGTACTATGGTGTATAATGTGTGCGGTTGGCCCTTTGTATTGAAAAAACAAAATGTAGGCACCCCTGTAAGATTTTTATTCAAAATGTGATTGCAGCTGAACCAGGTACCAATAGATTTTTTTAACCTTTATAATATTGTTCCGAATCACCTCGTATAAAAACACGTACCTTCGTTTTAATACCTTTATGTTTCGAAGTTTACAGCACAAAAGTCGAATTTATACTAATTCAAATCGGAGGTTTCCGTCGCCCTTTAATTGTGTGGTGGAAGAGTGAAGAGATGATTTAGAATTTAGGAGAAATATAGCGAAAATTCCATAGCACAGGATGGCATAAAAGTTCTCAATGGATAATTCGGACGTTTTGGGAAACCTTTGAAAGTGATGAAAGAACTTGGAAAATCCAAGGTAAATTATTCAAATAAATTATCAGACTAAATTAAAAGGTCCCAACTTTATACAATTTAAAAAAACTAAAAACACTTATTTTTAATGTCCGTAACAATATTAATTTTATTGGTAGTGTATGAAGTGACGCCAGCACATTTTAAACTAGCCGACCCGAGCTCACTTTGTTGGGAATTAATTATATTTTTCCCTGAACTTTTTGTTCAATTATAATAAGACATAGCCTATTACACTCCTGAATAGTGTAGCTTTCTGTTGTAAAAGAATCTTCATGATCGGTTCAGCATTTACGAAGATTAGCCGTTACAAACAATTAAAGTTGCAAACTTTACCTCTTTATGATATAGATAATAATTTTTAAAATATGGATCAAACGGGTGGTAAGTAAAAACAATAATAAAACTCATTTAAAAAGTAAAAATAATTTTAAAAAGTCAGGTAATACGATATTATGGTATTAAAGTATAAAAGGCTTTTATTTATTTAATTATTAACATTGAATAATTTAGCACATATGTTATTACAACTTCTTTTTTTTATTTTTTACTTTTTTATATATAATATTATATTATAATAAGTATTATTATTGTTTTGAAGGCGGTTTAATTTTTTAAAACTGTTTATTTTTCGCTTTTTGGTTTATTATTATTGCTATTAAATCGGTAAACATACACTAACAAACACATACTATAATAAAAGCACAATCACGTGTAATTTGATTGGTTTAAAGCGAATAAAAACAAAATTAACTTGGCAGAACTAACCATGACCCCCACCCTTCAGTAGGTTGTCCTATTAAATCGGTAAACATACACTAACAAACACATACTATAATAAAAAGCACAATCACGTGTAATTTGATTGGTTTAAAGCGAATAAAAACAAAATTAACTTGGCAGAACTAACCATGACCCCCACCCTTCAGTAGGTTGTCGATTCTGAATGCGCTTCTTTATTATCGAGCATATTCTCTACCTAGTAGCAGCTTTATTGCACGAACAACGTACGGCAGAGAGAAAAAATAGATCTAGTACCTTTCTCTCTCGTAATACTGACTTGGTTTTTTATGGGACCACCACGGAAGTACACTTTTTTAAATAATAAAAACGATTTCTTTCCACAACCGTTAAAAAAAATGCTGTTTTTTTAACGTTAACATGAAGGTAAAGTACTCCATTCTAGTACACTACATAAAGTGTTAAAAAAGAAACTTTTTTAACACTTCGAAGCTTTTTTACACTTTTTGAATTAGTGTTTTGTTTCATTGCCTACTACAATAAAACTTAAATATAAATTTAAGCAATGTATATAGCTGTAAACGCTACATCAACTAAACCAAACGGTCATTTACCTTTAATTTCGTCATTATTTATTTTAGTTCATGTGTCACTACTTTTAAAATTTGACAGTTTGCAAATAAATTTAATAGAAATTATTGAAAATAAATAGTAATAATATATTTGGATGACTAAGAAATTAAAAAGGAATTTATACTGTTTTAGTATGATTTCTACAAAAAGTAAGTACATATAATTTTCTAAAATTAAATAATAATTGCATAGTTAGAAGAGAATAATTGTCTCTTAAAAAATAAGGAGGTTATGATTTTTTGTTGTAATATAATGGCCGTGCTGCAAAAATTAAAATTAATAAGTTTAAATCAATAAAACAAGTATAAAATGGTATTTTGGGAAATTTTAATACGGTCGTGGAAAAAATATAGTATGTAACACATGCATAAAGTGTCTTTTTTTCTCATGGGATTGCCGCACTCGCCTAACGGCTCGTGCTGTCAAACTTTCTATTCGTAAAAAAATATCACTTTATGCACTTGTTACATAAATAACTATTAAAATTGATAATAAAGTTTTTCATTCAATAGGAACAACAAAGATGAAAATAAAGGTTAGCCTTAAATTAATTTTAAAAAATGTTATTTGTACCCTAAATTCATAGATCTAATGTTTATGTCTTTGGAAAGAAGTAACAATAATAAACAGCTGGCTATTGTCTATTGCATTCTACACGGTTAAATCCAGAAATTATCGCAACTGCAGTTTTGAGCAAACCAAAATGGATCGCTCAGTTGGGAGGAGAACATGCAACTTACTTTATACATAATTTACTACAGTAATAAATACTATCAACCATATCCATTATCAAACTTTGCTTTGAAAAAGTTAAAAACGAATAATAAGGTAATAAAGAAACTTTGTGTTTTGTGCAACTTTTGATTGTTAATAATTCTGTATTAAATTTGTTGATCATAAATCTGCCACAACAATATACCAGGTGATGGGGAATTTTAAAGTGTTACAAGGCGATATCTCAAAAACGGTTTAAGGTCTATTAACAAAATTTTGGGAATGTGTTTATGATACAGAAGGACATATTTTAAGTTTTTCTTAACATTAACATTGCCTTCCCATTTTGACAGGTGGGAAGCAACTTTGAGAAGTCAAATAGAAGGATATATATTTAAAAAAACATTGCTAAAACACGTATCACATACTTAAAAACATTCTCTTATTTCGCCTCTGTCCTACTAAAAACCGGTGGCACGTGGCGTGGTGCTAGAAACTCGTCGGGTTGAATATTTTTTGCTGCAATAAATCATTGTTCACAAAAGGGTTTCTTTACTTTATCATTTTTTGTGTACTTGGCGGCATCGCTTTCAGAATGAATTAAATGTGGACCCATCTTTACATGGCTAAATTGACAAAATTTGAAAAACATATCGTATCTTCAAAACGAATCAAGTTTGCCATGATTTCAAAATGGGGAGGGGATGTTGATAGCAGAGTTGGGGAGAATATTGAAAAGTGGTATTCGAATACGAATACCGGAGAAAAAAGTATTCGAATACCGAATATTTGAATACTTGGAAGAAAATAAGTATTCGAATACTCGGTATTCATGAATACTCGGAATCCGTATTCGAATACTGCAAACGATAAGATTCGAATACTAAAAACCTAAATTTGAAGAGCAAAAAAATATTCGTTGAATACTTCTGAAATATTCGAATACAGAATCCCGAATACTGACCAAAAAATATTCTGCCGAATACCAAACACAAATGAATACCGGCAAAATGTATTCGGAATACTATTCAGAATACTGAGTATTTGAATATGACCCAACTCTGGTTGATATATTATAGAAAACCTAAAATGGGTTCTCAAATATCTTAAACACATTGCCAAAAATTGTTAAAATACATTAAACCGTTTTTGAGATATCTCTTTGTCACAATTTTATCTTCACCCTGTAGGACATACGCACATACCGAGCAAAAGTGCTGCAAGTCAAAAATGTAAGGTTTTTTAATCAATGAGCATGAATTATTAGAGTGAGATACAAAATGAAAAAGGAAAGAAATACTACAATTCCTCCACTGGCTATTGTGGCGCTACCTCAATTTGCTACATTCAGATGGCCACTTTTTCAACTTGTCCGCCTTAAAGATGGTCATCCTCCCCTCTACCACCCAAATTTACATTGGAAAATTTAAGTTTTGACACTATTTTTCAAGATGTGCGATATCTGCAACCATGATTTGTAATGGTTAGGGCGTAATTTTAGGTTTTTAAAAAATTCAATAATACGTTTCCACAGTTGACGCTGAACTTTTGCGCCCATGGGGTCACGTTTTTTATAGCATTTTACTGCCATTTTTCTTAGGGCTTAGGGTGATTATTAGATACAGTAAGACAATCCTGTTCTTACAGATGACATCAGTATGCCTGTTACTTTACTTAATATACAGAATAAAAATAAAAATAAAATCAAACGAGATCTGGCAAGAGATCCCTGACCTTTTATTTAAAGGAGAATTATAAATAAAAACATGTTTCGAAACCTTTCAATAAAATTATTAAAACATACTATTCTAAAAGTTGATGTTAATATCTTTTATAAATATAACAGTTTAATAAAAAAAGAATAAAATAAAAATTTTATGTATAAATATTTTTTTTATTTCACTTGGCACGTTCTTTTTAAATCAAATATTTTGTTTATTAAACGTAACAGTACATACTAATGAAAAAACCTTTTGAATGTGAAGAAAAAATAGTTACGGTCTCATGTTGCGTGGTTCAACGATCTTTGATAGTGCCTTTATAAAAGATAAACACTCTAAAAGTAAACTTCTTTATCTTTATTTTCATAAACGCTCTTTCACCGACCGAAATGTATGTATAAAGGAAAAACTACATATTTGTGACCTAATCTTTTTTTTGTGTACATTAGTAACTTAATCAAAGTTTACTAAATATGTAGTCATAAAGGAGGCCAAACGTTCATTTATATACAATACATTTTTTTAAATCAATACACGTGGACGGGTTAATGCAAATTAATAGTTGCTTTTCTTTTACATCAAATCTTAGCTAATTTTAAGTCGGCTGCTTAGATGATGAGTCCCTTTTAAAATAGGAAGTCAGTTCAGCCAAGAATGATACCGCCCCCTTGCCGCGGCAAAGTCTGTCGGACATCTTACTTAAAAGAGGATTTCTGCTGCGTTATTGAAGGTCACGTACGTCAGACGTTTACCTGTCCATTTCGAGGTTAGAAATACTTTGGAGGGTTTTCGTTTTTAGACTTATGTGTTAAGAATTTGAACAAACACGGGGAATTGGTGTCAACTGCAACTGTCAAATATTTCTTTTTATGGGCACGTTGCACTTGTCTTATACAGTGTGCCCCAGGATAGGTGTTACAAGAGGACAAATGGACCAAAAACTTTGGAATCTTTAAACGCCCTTCTGGGAAAACTGGTCGCATGGTCCAATACGGATAAATACGAAATTTTATTTCGATTGGTAATATACAGGGCGAGTTATAACTAAAAATATAAAAAATGACCAAGAGTAAGTACCCTTATTTTTAAAAAATAGGACAAAATTGTTTAAGGAAATGTTGTAAAGAATTAAATTTTATGTGAAAATTTAAATTAAAAATTTAAAGTAAACAAAATATGTTTGTAATTTTTTACATTATGCATTAACAGTTTTAAAATACTTGGCTTAAGACAGCGAATTAAAAAAAATCAACATTATTAAATTTTCTTTTACATTTTTCTCCCTTTTTCCCATTATTTAGGTTGTACTGCGTAATGTTAAAAACTGGCAATTAAATTTTTTTACTCTAATGTTTTAACTTTAAATTTTGACATAAAATTCAATTATCTATAACATTTACTTAAATAATTTTGTTCTATTTTTAAAAATAAAAGTGGTTAGCTTTTGAAATTTTTCATATTTTTATTATAGTATAATAACAATTGGAGTAAAATTTTGTATTTATCAGTTTTGGACCATGCGATATCGAAACCTAAAAGAGATAGAACAAATCTGATTACACAATCTCGATTTCAATTTTCGAAACAATTTTAGTGATAAAAGTAAATCATTGCTAACTGGAGATTAGTTTTAAATAGCAGCAGCACTTTAATTTTGGTCATGTCCAAATCTTAGGTATAAAAACAGTTATAGATGAGTCCACATTTAATTCATTCTAAAAGCAATACCTCAAAGTACACAAAAAATGATAAAGTAAAGATGGGTCCACATTTAATTCATTCTGAAAGCGATGCCGCCAAGTACATAAAAAATGATAAAGTAAAGAAACCCTTTTGTAAACAATGGTTTATTGCAGCAAAAAATATTTAACCCGACGAGTTTCTAGTACCACGCCACGTGCCACCAGTTTTATAGTAGGACAGAGGCGAAATAAGAGAATGTTTTGTAAGTAGGTGATACGTGTTTTAGCAATGTATTTTTTATTATTTATCTAAAAATATGTAATCAGGCTCTGTCCGAGGCTATGTGCATTTGAAACGGTTTGTTTACTTTATCATTTTTTGTGTACTTTACGGTATTGCTTTCAGAATGAATTAAATGTGGACCCATCTATAAGCAAACCTTTTCAAAGCTCATAGCCTCGGACAGAGCCTGAGACATATTTTTAAGATAAATAATACAAAAAAACATTGCTAAAACACGTATCACCTAAACAAAGAACATTCTCTTATTTCGCCTCTGTCCTACTATAAAACCGGTTGCACGTGGTGTGGTACTGGAAACACAACGGGTTAAATATTTTTGCTGCAATAAATCATTGTTCACAAAGGGTTTATTTGCTTTATCATTTTGTGTACTTGGCGGCATCGCTTTTAGAATGAATTAATTGTTGACCCATCTTTATCCTTGTCATTTTTCTTAATTTTTTAGGCTTCTTTCTTCAAAATGAAAACCCTGTTCAACTGGTGGGAAAATTCCAATTTTTCTGTCGATGCCAATAAACTAAAAGACATTGAGATGTTACGGAAAATTCAAAGACCTGACTTCAGTTCAGTAGCACCTGTCACAACCTAAACTTTAACACATATTATTATCTCCTGAGGAGGAGCGGGATACAGCTACAAAAGGTATTACTGTACTTACAGCCCTGTTTCTACCGAAAAAGCCTATTTACAACCCGTCTGGAGAACCCCTTCCGTACGGCTCTGCGTAAACACATAGAAAAACTGCAATATAATAAATTTTCAAAAGAACTAATCAAAACTGTAAAATAAAAAAACTGGGAAACTCGGAATATGCAAAATATAAAGTGAGGATATTAAAATAGTTCCCTCCTTCCATTTATCTTTTAAATGGGAAAAGATATCAAGATCAGGTAAAATTTGTGTAAAGAGATGTCACTTACAGTATTTTTTGGACTTAAAAATAATTTCGATCAAGTGATCTAGTGCATCTATTCACATTTATATGCTTGTAAAAATAGAAAAGGTTTTTCTGCGTTCCCCGCGGTTGCTTTTTTCAAGAGAGCTAGAGGCCCATAGGCGGAAACGAATGTCAAGTCAAAAATTTTATAATGATATTCTCAATTATCATGTTTAATTTTGTTTTTAATTTGTCAGGGTTATGCCTGTAACTAGGTTATGTCCATGTCCGTCAAGTTCTCATTTATCTGCCTCTGTAACATGTCTTGTTTCTGGTTCTTTAGTTTTACATTGTAACAATAATTTCACTGTGGGCGATGAAAATTATCCCAGAAATTATACAGTTTTACAATGGCGTATATTTATATTTTCTCTGCGTATGTTTTTTTATTATTCTATTAATTTTGCTATGTGCACACAATACCTAATATGATAGGCAAGAAAATTATTTTTTTGCTATTTCTTTATCAATTAGTGTATTCGTGTGTTTTACGAGAACGTAAAGCGCCAATATAGGCAAATTTTTCAATACTATGTAGACACATATTTTTAGTATTATGTACATAATATGAATATTTATTGATTTCACAATCAAGGCTTTAAAATAATCTATATTCAAATAGATATAAAGGGTTTACCAATAAAAGCGTCAGAACTTTAAAATGCCATTACCAGCCCGTCTCAGTGAAATTGGCCCAACCAGCTAAAATATGTAATTATGTGAGGTTCTTTTTGTTCCCTCTACGAATGTCACAAAAACATAAACTATCAAATCTTATTAAAAGGTTAAAAGTGCACAAAAAAATACTCTTAGCTGTTATAGCATTTATTTAATGGTTTAAACCATCTTATATGTGGTTGAATTGGCACCATTTTTCTAGGTTATCATTTGGACAACCCTGTAGATACTTTGCGGGACTGCAAACTTTTAAGGTAATTTTATCTTATAAATATGATATGTATTTTTAATCAAATAACCCATACTCCGATCTTCTATCTATGTTTTTAAAAATGTATTTAACATAATCATCAGTTTTAGCCGAAGAACCAATTCTAAAACGGTATTTACCAATCGGTTATGTTGACGTTTAAACAATATATTATACGTCATAGTTGTCACCAATTATTATCGCGGTTATAATTGGTTGAACGCCTAAAATTGATGTATGTGTTTTTTATATTATGCAGTGACGTCACTTTGAAAGCCCTAAATCCAAAATATTACCGCTGACCTCCCAAAATTTTAATTAAAATATTACCAGTGGGATGGGACTCTTACATACTACAATATTAAAAATGTCACTGATGACGGTTTTAATGCAAATGCTGCGAAGGCCAAAACAAATATATATTCATATCAGTTGGGCCAACTTCACCAAGACAGGGCTCGTAAATAATAACTACAAGTAAAATGTAAGTAATTTTTATTTTATTGAAAAAAGAAATTTATTGCATTAAGTTTTAAAACTTTTTTACTTTGTTAGTTTGGATGGATTCTTGTGGCCCAATTTCTGATTACTTTTTTAATCATATCACCTGGTAAATTTGTAATGGTGCGTGAAATGTTCTGCTTGAGGTCACGAATCGTTCGTGGCGTATTCTCGTAGACCTCAGATTTAACGTTAGCCTCACAGAAAATAATCCAAGGGTGTGAGATTGCATGATCTTGTCGGCCAGTTCCCATTACCATTTCTTTAAACAACCCACATTTTGATGATTTACAATTTTATTCATAATTTCTTCAAGTTGTAGAATCGTGTATCTCTTCATAATAGCTTCGCTAGATATTACTTAACACAACTATAAATATTTGACATAACTATTAGCAATGTTGCTATAGTAACTATTTCAAAGTTCTAACGCTCTTATTGGTCAACCCTATAGGTTTGTTAATTGTAAGAGTAAAAATAATTATGAAACTCTTTTTATTAGGAAGCAAAACTTCTAGGTATTGTATTTATAATACAGGGTTGCGTTATTTTAAAACTTACAATGGCTATATTTTCTAAACCAAAGGAAATATCTAAAAATACCTCTATACAGGGTGTTCGGAAAATGCGTTAGGAAATTTTAAGGGGTCATTCTACATTGAAAAATAATGTTGGCAAAATGTCAAAATCTCTTTGGTTACCAAGTTACAGGGGTTAAAAGTTCAATTTTTATTTTTGTTTTTTCGCCATATTGCATTTAATTTTTTAACCAGTTTAGTTGACATTTGGCACATAAATCAAACCTTGCAGATTCTAAAATTTAAAGATATAAGTACTTTTGTAATACCGCCGGAGGGCACTTTACCTGAAACTTAAAATTTATTTACATCATTAACTTTTTATTTTGACAAATATCGCAAAACTGGGGCGCCATTTTATAGACCATTAAATCTTTAAAATATGGTAATCTTTGATTAGAGTCGATAAACCCAACCGTTTAGGTATACCAATCGACAATAAGTTTTCATCAATCTCAATCAAATTACTTACATACTTACAGGGTGTCCGGTAACTTAACCGACAAACTACGTGACGATTCTTCAATGGAAAATAAGAAAAAAACTTTATATAAACATATGTCCTAAGCTTCTAGTTTTTGAACTAGGGTGTCCTTAAAAAATTTAAAAAAAATATTTATTTTTTAACACCACGTATGTAGTTCAAAAACTAAGAGGCTTAGGATATATGTTCATATAAAGTTTTTTTTCTTATTTTCCGTTACAGAATCGCCTCTGTTAAGTATGTCGGTTAAGTTACCGGACACCCTGTATGTATGTAGGTAATTTGATTGGGATTGATGAAAACTTTATTGTCAATTGATTGGTGCCAAAACCGTTGGGTTTATCAACTTTAATAAAGAGACCATATTTTTAAGTTTTTGATGGTCTATAAAATGGGGCCCTTAGCTTTGCACAATAAAAAGTTATGATGTAAATAAATTTTAAGTTTCAGGTAAAGTGCCCTCTGGCGGTATTAAAAAAAAGTACTTTTGTCTTAAAATTTTAGAATATGCAAAGCTTGATATGTGTGCCGAATGTCAACTAGATTGGTTAAAAAATAAATACAATATGGCGAAAAACAAAAATAAAAATTGAACTTTTAACCCCTGCTACTTGGTAACCAAGAAGATTTCGACATTTTGTCAAAGAACTTACTAACTTTATTTTTCATTGCAGAATGACCCCCTTAGATTTCCTAACGCATTTTCCGAAACACCATGTATAACCCAGGGGAATATAACTGACGTATTTTTCAAAAACACCTCTATCAACCCCTTTAAGCATCACCCCAAGTCACTTAAAAATTTTAAATGTCAACACCCCTATGTTGCACCTATCTGAAAACCTTATGGAAAATGATCTTGGTATGTTCGTAACACAAGTTAGGGTAGAGGAAAATACTAGCCTTAAATTTTAAAAAATTAGAAATAGCACAGAATGGTAAAAAAATCAATTAATTAATTAGTTAAGCAAATAAAAGAAACTACAGTAAAAGTAGGTTTCATTATTTCAATAGATGTTTAAAAGTCATTTGTTCCAAAAGAAGTAGCAGCGATTTTCAAATTCATTCCTTACGTTTTGGCAACGTTTTAGCATCCTTATAGCAGCATTTTTAATAAGCTTTTTAAGGAGATGTCCCAAGGTGCAAGTGCATTTAAAACTCTTTATTGGGGCGGGTTAGCTCTACAGGAAGTATAATTTTAATTTATAATTAATTTACTAATTGGACATTTTCTGCCATTCTTTATGAAAAATGAAATACGATTTTTCCAAAAATTTAAGACGAGTATTTGATTTTTACTTTAACTTTTTTACGACAAACGAAAACATATTTTCATAAGCTTTTTAGGGAGGTGCCATATAAATGATGTTGCCATTTAAGTTTTGGTGAATTTTGAGGGGTTGATAGAGATGTATTGGAAAATACGTTATTTTATTCTTGCCAAGGTTTATAGAAACGGTAATTTTTGTAAAGAAAATATAGCTATTATAATTTTGAAAACGCACCCTGTATAAGTCAAGCTTTAGAGAATAAGAATATATTAAGTGGCGGTCATTCGGAGGCAAACTGTTTGCAAAGTAGAAACTGGCACGACGAATCCAGAATTTTATGTTTTAAGATCCAGTTTTATCTTTTTTTTAAGAATATGATATAAAATTTAAGTTTAAACATTCATTAATGGAAACCAATTAAATATAATTGTTATTTCTTTAAAATAACATTTACCTGGTAAATAGTATTATTAACATGACTATCATACTCTATGTAGTTAAGAAAAAACAAGCAAAATTTAAAATCCGGATATTAAGGAAGAAGGGTAAAAAGGTTTCTTTAGGAATAAGATTAATAATACTGATTACAGCTTGTCTTGGATAGGGCTAAGCCTAGATAATCTGGTAGGTATTGCTAAAGAAGCCATAAATTGTGGTGCGTGTGGGTTTAACTTAAAGTACGTAAACAGTATCAAAGTTTATGAGGATAAACTATTATAAGAGTTGCATATGTTTTTGCTTTTATTTTTTCTTTAAACGTGGAATGCACGTCTATGTCTTTTGGTACGTGCCATATGGGAATGACAACAATGCGGTCCTCGTTCCATTGTTTTGAAAATTACCAAGTGAATTGCTGTTGCGGTATATTATTTAGTTAATTTTGTTGCAATTACACTTTATTTTAATTTATAAACGGTATTTCGTCATTTTTAAACCCAAGGTTTTCAGAAACATAATTCGTTATTTTTTTTATTAAGTGAGTAATAAAATCTTTATGTGGGTATGATTTTTAGCAATAAACTAATTTTATACCATTGTAAAAGTATTAATTTATATAAATCAGTTAACCAAAAATTAAATTGTTTGGAGCATTTCTTTATAAATATTTTATGAACCAGCTACGTCAAATGGTCCACTTACACGTTCTTGTCCCAAATCATTAAAAATTTTATTTGGCCAATCTCGAGTCTTGTGTGGAGGTCCGGAGGAGAGAATTTCTCGCAACTTGAAAGTGTTAGATCCTCCGTATAGCCCCGATCTAGCAACATGCGAATTTGGTGTTTTTTTACTTAAAAAAATCCCAAAAATAGACGTGTTTAGCCACGTGGACGTTATAGGAAAATGACTTAAATTTTAAAGAAGTTGTCATATCAACGAAAATAATAGCACGCACTTCAAACCTGGCAGTTGTCATCAGGGTCGAGAGACCTTCAAAATAAGGGTAATGTCACTCGAATCCTCTTTCTATTTAAGATTTTGGGGTGAGTTTTTCCCTGCTAGAGGGTTGTAGTTCAGGGAGTAAAAGTGGCAAAACAAATATTTTCTGGAGTTTCCAAAAATTAGCTCTGTTTTGTTTTCAAATGGTATTATAATAGTTTTTTCGTATTTATTCTAAATAATTAATATTTAAATACATAAATAATAATGTTCCTAAGGTTAAAATATTATAAAAGTGTTCCTAATAAACAACTTCATGTACACATTTTGTACTGTCCCACAAGTCACAAAATGTCTATCCCACCATTCACGACTTAAAAATAAAATCTTCTACGAAGGTAAGCAGTCTAATTTTTATAATAATAAATATATAGGAGATCAATTTTATATTAAGAAGGAAATATTTCTTAAAAGTTTAGTGGCCGATCTAAAATTCGACTTTAAGTGTGGTAAAAGAGAAGGATTTTTCGATGTCCCACCAGTCACTATGAAATCCCCTTATAGCAGCTTTTGATGAAATATGTAATCCGACCCAAAAAAAAAAAATTGGGGGAATACTGTTGTTCGGCAGTTTATACTAATAAAAACAGGGCCGTATGGAGGGGGCAATTGCTCCCACCCCCCAGAAGGGATGTAAATATGCTTTTTCGGCAAAAACGGGCTGTAAGTACAGGAAATTTGTCGTTTTGTAGCCGTTTTGCCTCCCTCCCCAGGACGCAAATATATGTATGTGTATTTGTTTTTGGTATAGTTTGTGTGTTTTTAACATTCCCCCCTACAAGAAAAAAACAGTTTCTGCGTACGGGCCTAAATAAAAAGTTCTTTAACTACGATGAAAAGTACTCTGAAAATTATTAGTTTAAAAGGTCGTACAACTACATCTTTTTAACAATTTACGTATCCATCTATCCCTGGCCGAAAAAGCGCATTTTTTTCTGATTCTGGCCTTACAAACTAAGTGTATAATTAGTAAAATTAATGATATAAAGATTTTTAAAAATGGAAAAAGATTTAATCTACACAAAAAGAAGGGTACACTTTCTTCACGCCCCTGGGGTCTGTCAGAGCGACTTTAAAAAGACAAACAAAGAGGACCACTAAAAAAGGAACACATATAGGAGAGATCAGGGAAGCCCATTTTTGATATGCTATATTGCGAGAAATAAAAAAGTGTCTTGTTCATGCAAATACTCCTTTTACCGTACCCGGTGACCTAAGAACTTTATTATTTAGGAGACCGATCGACTAGCAAAGTGAACCATCACACACGAAAATGACACGCGACGTGGGTTGAATAAATAAACGAAAGCCGGATTTCGCACAGTGATTCATCATTTTTTTATAGGACGTCTTTTTAATGGGATTTAGTATTTAAATCGGGTCAATATTTATTTGAAATTGGGTCTGTTTGTTTTAATATCGAGAGCGAAAATTATATTACGACTTTCGTTTTTATATAGCTGTTGACAGTTACAATTTTTAGCACACTTTAAGCAACACTTATTTTAAAAGTTCAATAATCTGTGCATTGGCAATCCTTGGCTTATATGAATGTATTTTTGTTTGAACCACATTAATGTTCTAAACTGAGCATTTGAACGGAATAATTTAAATTTTAGGTAAAATTTTAAACTTAATTTTCTCAAAGACTACAAAAATATTTTAGTCCGGTTTTCGGCAAATTTGGACGCAATTGTTAGTCTTTTGACTGCCTACACTGCAGTCTTGATATTAAACGTACCTCTTATATATAGAGTGGTAATAATGACCTTTTTTTTGGAAAATTTTGTTGTTCTGTAACTTTTTAAATAAAAGAAATTTTTGCAACTTTAATATTTTTTAATAATCAGATAATGGACAAAAAGTAGATCTATGTGTAAAAGTAAGTTTTTCTAAAAATTTTTTCATATTTCTTGTTTTTTCTTATGCCATAAACTAAAGAATTAGCTTTTATAAATATTAAAAGTTAAAATAGTAAACCTGGCAACATGGTAAGTATCAGCAACAAATTGGGCTTTCCCCAAAACCCCCAAGTAGGAAACATTGTAAGTTTTGATGAAACAGGTTCTGAAATATGAGATAGTTAGCATATACAAGCATTCAACAACCATACAATTCAAAGAGCATTATTACGCAAACTAAGCAACGCAAATACAAAAATTAAAAAACCGTTTCGGTATTTCAAAAAACTTTATGAATTTATAAAAGTTAAGTAGTTTATGGCATTACAGAAAACAAGTATTATATAAAAAAATCAAAACATTTCCTTTTACACATAGAGATACTATTTGGTCCACTCCTGTATAAAAATATTTTTAAAAATAAAATAGGTTTTGCCTTTTGCTTAAAACGTCAAAGAGTAGAAGTTTATAGGACTAAAAGTCAGCGTTATACAGGGTGATAACGCTAAAATGTCTCTTTTTTAGTAAAAACATCATATATTCAAATTTACGAGGAATATCAAAAATGTGCCAAATTTGTTTGTCACAAATGATTATCTGATTATTATAAAATATTAAAGTTTCAAAAATTTCTTTTATTTAAAAAGTTGCAGAACAACAAATTTTTTTCAAAAAAACAAAAACAATGTCATATTTACCACTGTATATAAAAAAATAAGATACGACAAAAATACTTTTAATACAGTCTCCATTGTTACCTTCAGAATAAACTTTTCGAAATCATATAAAAATTAAAGCTTATAACAATAAAAATAAAAGTCTTACATACAAAATAAAATGGACGACTTTATTTAAGTTTTTACTCAAAATTTAAAAAATACTTATCTAAAATTTTAATTTCTTTTTTAATTTTGTGGAAACTTGTGGAAACAATACAACAAATGGATATTCGGTAATAATAATAAATAAAGGTAATTACAAAGACCAATAATTGCGTCCAAATTTGCCGAAAACCGCACTACCTAAAATTTCAATTTTTTCGTTCAAATGTCCAGCAGTTTAGTTAAAATGGTGTGCAAATTTTTGGGTTTCTGCTTTCAAAAATTATCACCATAAGTCCTTTTTAGGTAAATATTTACCAACCGGACGCATCGCCGATTTTAATGAAATTTGGTGTACGGGGGTTTTTGGGGCGCTGATCACGAATCTAAAAATTTTTTGTCGAAGACGTTTTGTTTTCGAATTATCCATCATCACACTCTGAAAAGCAAGTTTTAAGGCAAAACTGGTACTCAATATTTGATTTTTACCTTTTAAAAAACCATTTTTTTTTATTTATTTTACCGATTTTTTTTCCATAAAATTGCGGGGCCATGGCTTCTGCGATTAAAATAATTGAAAAGTAGATCTTTGAAATTTTATGGAAAAAATGGGTAAAATAATTTAAAAAATGGGTTTTTAAAAGGTGAAATCAAATATTAAGTCCCAATTTAGCGGAAAACTTAGAAATTGCGTAAAAAGAGGGGGAATATGGTGAATTTAGGTTAATTTCCTATTCAAAATTGAAAATAAATATCTCGAGAACGAAAAGTGTCCGACTAAGCGTTTTATACTTTAATACCATATGTATACTGACTCAATTTTTTATATTTTTTAAATTTATTTTTTTAGGGAGCTTTATTGATTTTTTTGAAGTCGGTTTATTATTTTAAAAAGTGTTTATTACATATTCGGGAGTTGTATGTTTACTCGATGACCCATAAATAATGCTGATGACTTGCCATATTTTTTATTGTGTGAAATTCTACTGGCGTGTGCTGATTTAATATTTGTATTGTTATTTTTGCTAATTGTTTGGGTTAATACACTTTTCGGAACTCTGACTGCTTTTAATTAACGCTTAATCAGGATTATAGCGATCGTCAGCTTATATGATTTAAAGCTTGTCAAGGATGACGAAATTCTAGATAGAACTTATCTAAAATATTTTGCTAATATTTAATAAAGAATTCACTAAATCTCTTTTAGTAATCAGGTTATCCAGACACTAAGTGGAAGTCATAACTTTGTCATAACCTTTGTTATTTACTGTTCACAATACATGCTACAAGGTGATTAAAAGTTATTGAAAAAAAGTAAATAATTTTTAGTCGCTCTGTATGTGCTGTTAAAAGGGGGAATCCATGTCCATTTAAGATTTAATTATACCCTTACTTATTCCTGGTTTGTTCTTTATTTAATTGTGTTGACACGTTAACAAAAAAAAAAAATAGGTGGATTAAGAAAACCGGGGGATATTTATTATAAATATTATATTATTTTTGTTTTTTTCCAACGCTTGCATTTGGCTTTAGGTTTAAGGTTTTTTTTTAATGTAGACGGTTGGTCAAAACTTACAGACAGCTGATGTAACTGTATGTTATACACAAAGACTGACCTTAATTTGCTTGCAAGCTTTAAATTTTAAGCCCAACTTACTGTTTTTTATTTTCTTGCTTTTTTCCCTCAATGTTAATCTTTGTTTATGGGGGTTAGGGTAGTCAGAGACACGAAAAAATGATAATTTTCAGTAATTTTTTTCGCTATTAAATCATTTTATTTTACAAAAGTAATAATATGGCCTTATTATACAATGTTTTGACTTGAAGTCACGAAAATTTGAAAAAAAAAATTTATAATTTCCAAAGTTATAGCTGTTTCTGTTGACCCAGTCCAAAAAAGGTCCTTGCGGTGGCAATGATAAGTCCTTGAGATTCATCTAAAATCAATCGGATAAGAAAAATTAGTTTTATAAATAGATAATCCTGGGCCTGATCGAAGGATTTTTTTTTCAAAAATTTCGATTTTAAGACCAATTAACTGTTGACTTTTTCCCAAAAATTTAGAAAAAATTTTCTGAGTCCGCCATTTTTTTAATTTTTGAAAAAAAAGCTTCGATCAGGCCCAGGATTATCTATTTATAAAACTAATTTTTCTTATCCGATTGATTTTAGATGAATCTCCAAGGACTTATCATTGCCACCGCAAGGACCTTTTTTGGACTGGGTCAACAGAAACAGCTATAACTTTGGAAATTATAATTTTTTTTTTTCAAATTTTCGTGACTTCAAGTCAAAACATTGTATAATAAGGCCATATTATTACTTTTGTAAAATAAAATGATTTAATAGCGAAAAAAATTACTGAAAATTATCATTTTTTCGTGTCTCTGACTACCCCTAACCCCTATATTGCTGGTGTATTAAACCTGAAGACGACGGAGATATCCGATAAAAACCTTCTGTATTAAGTTAATAATAATATTAAAATCCGCAAATTATTCTCTTCAGATTAGTTTAGTTTCAAGATTTTTAATAACTTGATTAAATAATTGCTTAGAATTTCTTATTACTGGCTATATTTTAGTTTGCATTTAAAATTGCTAGTAATACTAAATACTAGGAAATATCCATTGTTTTATGATTAAATTTATGTTAATTGTTTGGGTTAATACAATTTTAAGTTAAACTTACTGTTTTTTAACCTTGCTTTTTCCATCAAGAAATCTATTATATTGCTGGAGCATAAAGAGAAACGCATCAATTCAAAAAAAAAAACGTGATGACACCGATATATCCGATAAAACGGTTTTTGTATTATAAAATAATATTGAAAATGATCTAAACCTTTGTTTATGGGGTTAGGGTAGTCAGAGACACGAAAAATGATAATTTTCAGTAATTTTTTTCGCTATTAAATCATTTTATTTTACAAAAGTAATAATATGGCCTTATTATACAATGTTTTGACTTGAAGTCACGAAAATTTGAAAAAAAAATTTATAATTTCCAAAGTTATAGCTGTTTCTGTTGACCCAGTCCAAAAAGGTCCTTGCGGTGGCAATGATAAGTCCTTGGAGATTCATCTAAAATCAATCGGATAAGAAAATTAGTTTTATAAATAGATAATCCTGGGCCTGATCGAAGGATTTTTTTTTCAAAAATTTCGATTTTAAGACCAATTAACTGTTGACTTTTTCCCAAAAATTTAGAAAAAATTTTCTGAGTCCGCCATTTTTTTAATTTTTGAAAAAAAAAAGCTTCGATCAGGCCCAGGATTATCTATTTATAAAACTAATTTTTCTTATCCGATTGATTTTAGATGAATCTCCAAGGACTTATCATTGCCACCGCAAGGACCTTTTTTTTGGACTGGGTCAACAGAAACAGCTATAACTTTGGAAATTATAATTTTTTTTTTTCAAATTTTCGTGACTTCAAGTCAAAACATTGTATAATAAGGCCATATTATTACTTTTGTAAAATAAAATGATTTAATAGCGAAAAAAATTACTGAAAATTATCATTTTTTCGTGTCTCTGACTACCCCTAACCCCTTATATTGCTGGTGTCTTAAACCTGAAGACGACCGGAGATATCCGATAAAAACCTTCTGTATTAAGTTAATAATAATATTAAAAATCCGCAAATTATTCTTCCAAATTAGTTTAGTTTCAAGATTTTTAATAACTTGATTAAATAATTGCTTAGAATTTCTAATTACTGGCTATATTTTAGTTTGTATTTAAAATTGCTAGTAATACTAAATACTAGGAAATATCCATTGTTTTTGCGATTGGAATTTATGTTAATTGTTTGGGTTAATACAATTTTAAGCCAAACTTACTGTTTTTTAATTTCTTGCTTTTTTCCATCAATGTAAATCTTTGTTTATATTGCTGGAGCCCTAAAGAAAACGCAATCAATTAAAAAAAAACACCTGAAGACGACCGGAGATATCCGATAAAAACCTTCTGTATTAAGTTAATAATAATATTAAAAATCCGCAAATTATTCTGCCAAATTAGTTTACTTTCAAGCTTTTTCATAACTTAATTAAATAATTGCTTAGAATTTCTAATTACTGGCTATATTTTAGTTTGTATTTAAAATAGCCAGTAGTACTAAATACTAGGAAATATCCATTGTTTGTGCGATTGGAATTTATGTTAATTGTTTGGGTTAATACAATTTTAAGTCAAATTTACTGTTTTTTAATTTCTTGCTTTTTTCCATCAATGTAAATCTTTGTTTATATTGCTGGAGCCCTAAAGAAAACGCAATCAATTAAAAAAACACCTGAAGACGACCGGAGATATCCGATAAAAACGTTCTGTATTGAGTTATTAATAATATTAAAATTCCGCAAATTATTCTTTCAAATTAGTTTAGTTTCAAGTTTTTAATAAGTTGATTAAATAATTGCTTAGAATTTCTAATTACCGGCTATATTTTAGTTTGTATTTAAAATTGCTAGTTATACTAAATACTAGGAAATATCCATTGTTTGTGCGATTGGAATTTTGTTAATTGTTTGGGTTAATACACTTTTCGGTTCTCAGATTATTTTAATTAATGTTGATGAGGGCGGTCAACAACTTATTATAGTACATTGTAACCTTTCAAGGATGACAAAGTTTGTGTAAAAAGATTCCAAGAAATTTCCGCTAATAACTTCTCGTTATTATCGGTTATTAACATTTAAAACATCAATTTTATAAAACGGCATCCAGTTAAATAAATTACACATTTCTTGCTTGTTTTGAAGTCTGTAAGTCTGGGCGATTTAGATTACAGTATTGTGAAACATTTGATACAATGTGTGACGACAAAATATACTGGTGTAAAGCATGCTATTGTTAGCTTATTTATTGTTAGGAATTTGTGTGATATTTATTGGCATCATAAAATCTAATTTAGATAATTGATGTAAGTACTAAAACAATAATTGTCTGTACAGAAGACACTTTTTTAAAATGATCAAAGTTGTAAACTCTGGACGAGAAACTTTTAAATTAGTTGGTTTATTATCTTGGTAAACACAATCATGTTCCTTGTCGCGGAAAAATCATCAAACACTCATCCTTTGCTTATGAGTGGCCAGGTTTTGCAGAGCGGGGACACATTTAACCTTGTGGGCGTCACATTTGAGAATAACCTTAACTGGCATATACACTTTGTATGTGTCCCAAATTTGACCCTCTCTGGAATATTGTTCTCATGTCTGGGGAATGGCATCCCCTACAACCCTCAGCATTCTTGATGCCATTCAAAGAAGGGCTGTTCATCTTATTAATGATCCTTTACTTACTCAAAGACTTCTCTTGCCCATCGTCGAGCTGTGGGAGATCTATCGCTCTTCTATAGATACTTTTACGGCTTCTGCTCCGACGAATTATCCAGTATAGTCCCTCCTCTTGCAGCTCCCAACAGAGAAACTCGGGGTGCCGCGCGTATGCATCTCTATACAGTTCAATTGGATAGGCCCCGAACTTCCCATTTCATGCGTTCTTTTATCCCTAGAGTTTCTAGACTGTGGAACCTACTGTCAGCGGAGGTCTTTCCTTCCCCCCAAATCTTCAAGTTTTTAAGTTCCGTGTTAACTAACTTCCTCTTACCCTGCTTAATACACCCACGGTACGCTAGTATTTAGGCTTTCAGCCTTCGTGGATTGTCCAAAGATAAAAAAAGTATGGGCAATTCAGAATAGGCTCCTGATCGGATACTTCTTAAACCCCTTTAGGGCACTATGACATTTCTTCAGTCAAATTTTGCTTTCTGTAATTGCTGCTCGTATCGCATTTTTTATATTATGTATAGTTGGAAAAATGCACTAAAACATAATCAATTTTTTTTTATCTTTGGACAATCCACGAAGGCTGAAAGCCTAAATACTAACGTACCGTGGATGTTTTAGTGGTTGTCATCGTGGATTTCATTAAAAAAATTGCGCGTTTTTGTTAACATTTTTTGGCGTTATAATAATAATATTTCTTTAATATCTAATTTTATTTCAAACAACTAATTTTAAAGAATCAATCCTTGGGCTTAAAAGCAAATGTTTGACGATTGGAACATGAAACACCAAAAATCTGCAATAAAAATATATTAGAAAGACCGTACTGTTGTGTCACTATCTAGTCTCGCATTGGATACTGTAAAATGAGATTGCAGAACAGATCCCCTGGTCTAAATAACCAAGAACTTACCCAATATTTTACATTAAATATAATAGATAATGAAAGTTTAGTACTTTTTCTCGTTCAGGTACATTTGTAGATGTAGATGTTTTATCTGAAATGAAATACTGCTAAGGGTTTTTTTCTTCTTTATAACACTTCTTGTAAAGAGATTTTATTGGCTTTTTAATTTAATACTGACCAATTAAATTAAAAAAATGTACAGGCTGAATAATACCTTATTTTTTAAAATTACCTGTGTAAAGTAGTTAAAATTGAAATTTAAACGTAATTTTTTCGCTCCAAATTTCAAATAATCGAAAAACACAAATATTTTTATCGATATCAAATAGATTAATTATTTCTAGAGAATAGAATTTATGTAAATACATATACATATTTGCATATATGCATTTACCTATTTTAGCCATTTTTGGGGATTAGAGCATATTTTCAGTAAAATATCGATGGGTTTTTAACAAAACATCGTAAGCGACTATCGTTAATTTTACGGAAAACGATTTTTTCCCATTGTGTTATTTTTAAACAAAAACCGAGAACTGAAATAACGCTGTGCACTAATGTACATACATACAAAAAGTTACCAACTTTGTTTTAAATATAACGCAATAAGAAAAAAACTCGTTCTCTGTAAAATTTGAGGAATGTCGCTTACGATGTTTTGTCAAAAACCTATCGATATGGTTATGATGCATGATACAATAATATTTTTCGTGCGCAGGAGTAGCCCAAGGGGGGTTATCCCCCGAAACAAAAAAAATATACGTAGGTATTCATCATGAAAAGCATAAGTAATCCATGGTTTTGTACTTTTACTTTTACTTTTATTTTTTTTTAGGAAAAAAATATTTTTAGTCACCTAAGGACTATACCCTCGGTAAAAAATGTATAAATGCAACACTGGAGTTAATGTAAAGATTTTTTCTCAAACCTGTTATTTAAAGTTGCATATTCTGCCACTTTTCATGCATATTTAAACTTTTTATTTTGCATATAATCCGGTCCCTATTCATGACCATTTTAACCCTAAATTTATAAAAACATTTCGCAAATATCCATAAATTAATTTACACGGTGTTTACAAATATTGATTTAAAACTCCTAAAAATGTAAAAAAGGTGTGTATTTAAACCTTTTCGTCTTTAATACGAATACCCGTTGAAATATTTAGATGAGCTTTGGCAACTTCTCTTTTACTAGCATACTGAAACTTTCTGTATATTTTCTCAAATTCTCTTAAATGCAGTAAACTGTATAATAGTTACCTAGTAGTAGAAGTACGATAACATTAAACAATATTAGAATATAATATAAAACTATTAAGCTGTGTAGATAATTTTAATAGTTACATAACAATTTATTATGGCGTTATTTAAACGTCATGTTTATTGTTAAGGCTTCCTTTTATACTCGTTTCAGGCAAAAATAACATATTACCTATTATGGGCCACAATACACCTTTTCCTTTAATGTAATTTATTATGAAAAGATCCTTGTGTAACGTACAATTTCCCTTCTATTTTGTGTTTTACCTACATTCTAAAACAATTTAAAATAGATCAAAGAAAATTAAGTATTTAGTGCATAACATGTTTTATTTAGGAAAAAAGCTAATTTAATTAATTTTAATTATTAAAATTAAAAATTGCTAGTATCATTAGTATATACAGTGTCCAAGATAAGGATCCTAAGCATGGGAGTCTCAGTACCTATTGGAGATACAGCTAAGGGTAAATTAGGAAAAAGTTGTATTTTTCAAAGCTTATTTACATGCCGTTTAGAAACTTGAAAAATTTTCATGGCCTGCTGAGATATTTGGCAAAAACGAAAATTTGACTATATCGATTTTATTTTTTCTGACTTTATTTGAAGAGATATAAAAAAACTAATAACACTTTTTATTGGCACTTTTTAGCTACTACATGATGGTATTTTTAGATTTTATACCCAACGTTTCGTTTTCAAGAAACCATCATCAACTTTATTTTTTTATATGGCTCGAAAAAAGTACACCCTGTATCTGATCCCATTTTTTATTAAAAATTCAACGATGTATCACATGTCTTTTTAACCATAACTTTCCTACCACTCCAGATATTGCTAAATATATTTTTCCTAAATTCAAGCTAAATTAACATTCACTTGAATCTGGTGTACTTAATCATAATCTTAAAAAGAAATTAAATAAGGTATTTTAATATATTATTTTTAATTTCAGGTAATGCTTACATCATCATTTTATCAATCACTTGATATATGTTTATTTTCCAAAATTAACGTAAGTACTTTTAAATCTAAAGATTTTTAAATTTAAACTATTAATGAGTTGTAAACATTTTTAATGACACTTTTATCTTTAATATATAATTTTTATTAGTAATTAATAGAAGGAAAATACCGCAATTATTTCTGCGATTTCTTTTTAACAGTGTTATTTTTATACATTTTTTTTTCTACTCGCGTGGGAAAAAGTTCATTTTCCCCACACAATTTCTTAAAGTGTTGGCATATTTTGTTGTTTTAAAAACCTCTCGATTGGAGGAATTTTTGAAAATCTGATATTTTTTAACTTACCTCAAAATATGCCAACCTGTAGATTTATTTAAAAAATAAGGAAACCTGGTACCAATTTTCAAAAACTTAATCAATTTTAATCGTAAATGACTGTGTAATCAAATTTTGATACGTTATCAAAGTATACATGTTTACTTGGGTATTTATTTAATTTTATTTGTGATTCCTTTTTTTTCAGAAATTAAAAAAAAAATGAGTCATATAGTGAAATACAAAATATCAATAAATGAGGGACCTAGTTCAAACCGTACAATCTCTATCTATCTTATTTAATACAAAATCCCCCCTTTTTTTATTTACTTAAGATTAACTAAAGAGATTAAAACTTTAAGATATGAAACTGATGCATAAATACTATATTTTAGAGTGAAATTTACAGATAAGACAAACAAAAATGGAAGGGTAGGTCTTGTGGCATATCATTTTATAGCTCCTGACGAGTAATTTATAACCCTGAAATATAAAGTCAATATCTTTACCTACGACAAGTTGCCGGTACTTTAAAAGATTTCAAACACCTAGTTTGAATGGCCATATTTCCGAAACTAATAAAGTTAAAGGTGTAGTATGGTATTTTTTAAGGCTTTTTAAATATCTTCTTAATGGTGACACTGGTGATCATATATAGGGTAGGAGAAAAAGTATATATTTTTTAATAAAGCACCCTGTATATTTACTCACTATTAAAAAGGTCTTACAAGATCTTTAGAAAATTGTAATACATAAGCACTTTGACTCCCGCTTATTCACGGAAGAAACTTTACTAGAAACCACATAAAGATAACTAAGGCATTTGAAAATAATCAATAGGCTTTAATTTAGAGAAATGTTATGTGTTTTTTGTTTAAAATATTAAGAAAAAAACGTGGGCAAATTTCTTCTCTATAGAGTTACATAATACGGGTGCTGGTAACCAAACTGCAAAGAGCATAATATCAAATAGGACCCATAAACTCGTATTATATACTAAAAGTATTTCTATCATTGTGCTTTCCTCGCCTCAGATTCACCATCACCATTCATAGCACCCACAAAAAAACACAGCCAAAACCTTCTAGCTTACTAAAATACAAGTCTAAACGCGTGGATCACTCCAAATGATGCATTCCCGCTTCTTCTTATAGCTGGCCAAATGTTTAAGTACACCCTGGCGCCATCTACATAATATGCCTTCAACCATTAGCCAGATCAAAAAAATAAATTTGAGTTGTTTCTTTAGCCCAAAACGAATAAACCAAAATCTTCAAGCAGACCGAACGATCTTTTGATAACGTTAAAATACATTAGATTGACCATGCAATATATTGCACGCGGTCTCTTAGGGTAGAATAATGATGTGCGATATATTGCACGGCGGGAGTCAAAGTGTTAGGTTCATATAACTTTATTGGTTTTGAAAACATGGCCATCCAAATTAAGAGTTAAACTAAACTTAAAGTACCTCTATTTTGTCGCAGGTGAAGGTGTTGACTTCATATTCTAGGATTATAAAGTACTTGTCAGAAGCTTTACAAAGCCTCCCCTTTTATTTAATTTTTTCCCAAGATGGCTCTCTGTGTCATTTTTACTGTCAATTTTACTTTAAAATATCGTCGGTTTAAAGGTAAAACTCACTGACATTTTATGGTTCAGGGAATAACAACGATTTTATACACAATTTGTGATGAAAAAGAAAAGATTAAGCGTCTTTTTAATGTATAATATTTCAATGAAGATTTGGATGCCATAAATTTAATTAATAAATTATTTCTACAAAAAACTTTTACTAGAAATAACTTAAAAATGTTCGAACAATATTGTTAACAAAATGTGCTTAGTGAGTTTTACCAGTATTTATGCATCAATATCATATCCCAAAGTTTTATTTTTTTAAATTGATTTGTTCAAAATATTATAGGGGGACATGAAAGTAATGCACTGTAGTATTTTTAAGCGCTGAATATAAGTAGTAGGTAAATTATTTGTTAGTTTATCCAATTACCCATAATAGAGCATTCAAACCTAATAAATTTTTAGGTTTTTTTTGTTAATTTTTTATGAAATGTAGTATTATTTGAAATTGGACACTTTCTAACTAGCCCTCTCCAATGATCACTTACTTTTACTTCTAAAATATCTTTATTACATAAAATAAATAAACAATTCATGTAGTTTACAATAATTATTCTTCTTCGCTTTCATAAGCTGAGCATCTAGTACACAGACAAGGAGGCAGTAACGACACAAGGCCGCTGGCTGATGTTAGCCCTTGGTAAACTCCATGATTTTGTATAATTATTATTAAACCGCTGTCCAGAAGTGACTTTTCAGTGGTCTTTCGAGATATTGCATTGGCTGGGACCTTGAAGTACTTTAATTTGAAATTTGTTTTTATGGAAGATTGACTTTATGACATTTTGGTATTACTGGAAAAAGGCAAAAAACCAATGATTAGCGTATACTTACTATTTACTGTTTAAAAGGGCATAATGGGTAAAGTGGTTCCATTTATTCTACGGTGGGCTAACTGTATAACCAGTAAACTATTGAAATAGCGTTACTAGACTGACAACTACATGTTTTAAAGGATTGTTAAACAGTGTGTTCCTGTTGAATAATAAAATTAATTTCTTGTTCCATTCCGAATAGAAATGTAATAATTATTCATACATATCATTCTTGGTTTGTATTTTAATTCCGTTCGGCGAATATGCATTTATTCAAATAGAAAAGGGTCCCGTGGTATTTTACTGCTATACATCATGTGTATTTTATGCTAATCAATTATACCCGCGTATATTGTTTTATTTGTTATCAATATAAACGTTTGAGCTCGCTTTAAATTTTAATTCTCTTTGAAATAATAAATAATTAAAAGTTTTTCACCAGAAAAATGAAAAAATTAACTCACAACTTTGCATTTAAATTTATAACTATTTTTTTTCTAAAATTTAAAAGTACGAAATGGCATTTAATGTTTTTGGGTAACTCGACTTTTAAATCTTCAATTCCTAATAGCATTTGGGGCAACTTTGCCCTGGGGCGCATTTGACAGATATTGTGTAAGTAAAACTCAGTCTGCAGGTATACGTATTTAACAATTCTACGATAATTAGTATACATCTGTTATTTATGACGTATTTATTTTTTATCTTAAAAAGGTTGTGAATATACCGAAAAATCTACTATATTTTAAATGCTTATTAATTTTAGAGGGCTAATCTTCCTTCCAAAGTTCCCTCCAGTCCTCCTAATTGCGCCCCGGTTTAGAAATATGCAATTAGGCGGATTTTATTTTTCTTTTTTATTTAGCTCTAAAAAGATACGAAAAAAATGCAAACGAACTATTTCTATTTGTCTTATCCAAATCAAATATAAAAAGAAGTCAGTGGTTTACCTTTTTGTTTGGAAATATTTATAATACAATATTATTAATATAAATAAATTTATTTTGAGGTAGTGCTAAATTAGCCCCATCACAACCAAATTGGGTACATAAGGTTAATAATAATTAGAGAAACCACTTTTTACAAGTTTAACACCCTGTATGTTAATAATACAGCATCCACTGAGCCATGCTTAAATTAAGTTTGTTATTTATTTTTATGGGAAAAATTCACAATCGCACCGCAGTTTACAAACATCCTGTATAAAATAATATTTAAAAAGCTATTTTTAAAAATGTTTATTTTTAACCCTGTATTTAACGTTGACATTTTCGACTTTTTAAAAGTTTAAAAGTGTTACCTTTCTGACTTTTACTTTCTGCCCACGGGAGGAAAGTTGACACCTTTACGAGCGATAAATCTCCTAGTGGCGTATTTATTTGACAAATTTTAAATTATTTGGTTTGGTTAACACATTTTGGATGGTATTTATTTGGGTACACGCCAAATAAAATTAAAAGTATATTATTTAGGTTTTAAAATTCAAAATTTTATGTTTTTCTAGGATATTCTGAAAACTTTGACATTAAATGTCAAAACATGTTTTGGTTAGTCAAAGTTTTTAGAATATCCTAGAAAAACATAAAAATTTTGAATTTTAAAACCTAAATAATATACTTTTAATTTTATTTTGACGTGTACCCAAATAAATACCATCCATTAAATGAATCCGCCAAACTACAGAACATATCTTCAACACATTTTTGTTTAAAATTTAAATCAAATAGAGATTTTAAAAAAATGTAAATAATAGTATATTTCCTAACTAGTGCTAAAAGTGTCACTTTTCCGCACGCGACAAGCAGTCAAGTGCGAAAAGGCACTTTCGGCACGTGTTAGGAACGATATTTTTCTACGAGCGTAAGAAAACATAAAAACTAAAATTGTATTTACTTTTTTTTATTTTAACACAATGCTATCTAATATCCTACCATACCAAAGCAAAATTTTCTATAAATATGAAGTACATAAAAATCCTTCATTGTGCCTCACTATTATTTGGTTTAACATTTTTGTACTTTTCCACACTAGGGCGCAAAAGTGAAACTTTCCAAACTAAATTGCTTGCGAAAAAGTGCTGCTTTCCACCCGCTAGTAGAAAAAATAGTTTACAAACTTTACTGAATAGTTGCATTACTGTCTCTAGAAATGTTTAATCCCGGCGCTACGCGTCTTTGTAAGCCAACCCTTTTTCTTGACAGTAATGAAACACTTTCCACCTCGGTATGTAATGTACTATTGATATAAATTTTTGTCGTATTTTTGTATGTATCATTTGACCCTGAATTTACAGCACAACATTCTGTAACACTCTGTATATTTACATATCACCTAAATGGCTTGGCTACCTTAAACGTGTTTAACTAATTTTTATGCAGTAATTAATTTCGTTCTAAATTTTAATCACGTTTTTATGCTAATATTCTCATACACCAACTTGGAACAGTGAACCTTATTAATTATGGAAACAAAATGAAAATTAAAACGAAAACCGCTACTAATTTTAATATTACAACGAAAACAGCTAACTTTTCCGTATCAGCTTATAAGGTTCATATAACATATTAACACTTAGGGGAACCTATGTTTGGTGAATATTTTCCTTATTATGAAATAAAAATATTCCAATTACCACTTTTTGATTAAGTTTTGTTTAGATAAATTCCTAAGTCTGTTTAACCGCTGCTAAATTTTGGTCCTCTATGCTGATTTTCGTCTTTTATATGTCATATTTTATCATCAAAAAAATTTGGGGTGTTGACCTTAATCTGATTTTTAAGGAAATAATCTAGATGTATACCATTACCACTACTTAACTATCCAACATATTTTAAACATGATTTTGCTTGGCAAATAGTCCTATGGACAATAATTTAAAAAAAGGGTTTTTAAATCAGGGTGTCTTATTAGTACTAAAGCATCGATATCTCGAAAACTATGCATAGCCGAATTTCGATGAGCACGCTCATCAAAAAAAACTTTAGAGGACTGCCATTTAAAGGAAATTAATACAATTATACTTTAAGTCACAAATAACAATAACATGTTTTTACTCTTTTTCCAGATAAGGTTTTAGATCATAGAAATAAAAAATCGTAAAAGTTGTCATAAAATTAACGACCACTATGATAAGTCGAAAATTTTGTTTTTAATAGTTTCAAAAATATTTATAGGATATAACCGCAACTGTTTACTAAGTATTGGGGACAACAATAAAATGTCAAGACGGGTTTAAGTCAATTTGGATAAAAATTGGGTTGCTTTTTAGGTATTTTCAACAATGATTTTTTTTGTACACGTTGGTACACATAGTCTAAGATCCGAATGGTAACCAACCTGCACCCATCTGTTTACTAGGGATGCGACATCGAAGCCAAACACCGATGTTGAATATCGATGGTGACCATCGATGGCAACGAAACATCGAACAAATAACATCAATGTTTCTTAAACATCGATGGCAGGGACGTATTTATAGCTTTTTTTTATGGCGGCGGTGGCTTTTAACTGGCAAAATGGCAAAATTTGGAATCCAAAATTTTTGGAGAAAGAAAAAAAGTCCTACTTTTTTTTCCTACTACTACATGTTGGTTCTACTTTTTCCCTACTACTACATGTTTTCTTTGCAAACTATTAAAAATATTATTAAATTACTAAAATTATACGTTCTAAACTATTTTTATAAAGGTGCTGCTACAGGGTTGTCTAAACAATTATGGGCAAGGCTATATTTAAATAAATAAAAAAAATTGACACACCCTGTAGAATAGCATTTTTTTTACTCTAAAAGTATTATTATATATGGTTTATTTGGTTTCTGGGAGTTTAAATTAACTTTAATTATGTTATGCAAGGGCAGAATAGTCCTTCATAATATACAGGGTGGGCCAAACAGAGAGGGCAAATAATGACTAATGGTGCAATAAAAAGTAGGTAAATTATGTTGTTATTATGTGTTTGTCAATTATATCAGTGAGATTGCCCCTAGCGCTGCCGCTGTAATTCATAATTATCATCTAGTTAGTGCTAAAGTAGCGACTTATCATATTGAACAACACTGCCACATTTAAAAAAGTCGACTAACGAATATTTGAGATATTATATAAAAAAAACAATTATTTTTTAAAAGTTTAACACCCTGTATCTTCGTAACTAAAAAAAATGGAATAACTTTTTTCACCATAAATCATTATTTGTCCTTAATAATAATTTTTTAAATTTTGGACGTCTCTGTCTGTATAAAAAGGTTTATTTTCTAAAAAGTTTTATTGCATACTATCTTTCTTCTAGAGATAAAGCCAAATATTATTTTGTTTACATTCTGTATTATTTAACCGTACTCATATTTTATTAACTCTAAGTTAAATAATAGCTATTGCCATAATACAGGGTGTGACAAAAATTTTGGGGTTATTTTTAAATTTAAATATAGCCTTAATCATATTTTTTTGGCATCCCTATAAAAATACTATATTATTTAATATAAAATAGTTTTTATCCGGAAAACAGATGGTTGCAGTTCGCTTCCTATTCGGATCTCAGACTAACATATTTTAGACCGTTGTATACATATGTATTTAGACCGTTAGACCTGGGCCCTGTAACACAACAACTATAAGTTATACAATTGTAAAAATATTTTCTAAACTTGTAATTTTTCCGTAACAGAACAATCTTGTAATTACCTGTGCGGCTCTAGTAATTACGGAAGATTTTTGACATATGTAGACGTATTCTGTAACACAACTGCAGCACTTGTATATTTGTGTTAAAGTATTTTCCACAATTGTAAATAATGTTCTACCCATTTATATCACTGGGTAAATTCGGTAAACGCAGTATTTTAATATCAACTTTCTCACTGTGAACATTAGTTTTCGTTCTCGGTATGTGGTCAAGTGACTCGGAAAGTGACAATGAAGGTGTCCCCCCAGGGAATACCGAACCGATTCAACATAAGAACAGACTTTAATTTTCTTACCGATGGCGAGTTCAAGGAAAGGTTCCGTCTTAGCAGACAGCAATGTCAAAGTCTTGTTCGGGATATTGGAGCCGCGCTAAATAATAACACAATTCGGTGGTATGGATTGATTCCACAGCAGAAGATATTAATTGCTCTACATTGGCTAGGAAATGGAGGTCAGTATCATGGCGTTTGCGATATGCATGGAGTTTCAAAATGACTGTGTGCCGATGCGTACATGACACTGTTAATGCTGTAAATGATATAAAATTTGACGAAATCGTGTCATGGCCACATAATACAATGGATATTATTCAAAGATTTCATGGCATCGCCGGTTTTCCCGAAGTATGTGGTGCTGTTGATGGAACGCTGATAAATATAGATGTCCCGACTATTGACGAGCCAGCCTTTGTAGATCGCCATGGTAAACATTCAATTAATTGCATGGCTGTTTGTGGTCCTGACCTAAAATTTTATCATGTTAGTGCTAACTGGCCCGGTAGCGTTCATGACGCAAGAGTACTTCGTAACAGTAGTTTATTTCGAAGAATGGAAAATGGGTGGAGACTCCATCCTAATTCTGTGATTCTGGGAGACTCAGCTTATCCGCTAAAACAATGTCTAATTCCACCAACATATGAAAATCCACTAAATCAAGCTCAACAGGATTTTAACAGAGCTCATAAACGAACAAGAAGAGTAATAGAAAATGCGTTTGGAATTTTAAAAGAAAAATTTCCTTGTTTGAACCACCTACGCGTGAACCCTGTATTTGCTGCAAATATTTTCAAATGCTGTGCCACTTTATGCAACATTTCAAAAGGTGATGTGGACGCGGATGATTTCATGGTAGACGATGGTGAAGAAGTATCAGACAATGAAGACAATTATGAACATCTCGATGACAATCCCAACATAGAAACAACATACTCTAGTAGTAAAATATGTATATAGAGTGCTAAAATCTATTAAAAACGTGTTCGTTTCTATATTAAACTTCAAAAATATACATATCCACAAAATAAACACGAAAATATTTATTTAATTTAATAACAATTTTTCTTAACAAAGGATTTAAATGTTATACATATGTACGCGTAGTCCTACAATTGTAAAAAATTACAATTGTAGTTGTTTTTATTGTGTTAATGAATTTATCACGACTTGTAGGTACGGTAAATTAATTGTATCTTGTAAACTTGTAACAATTGTAGTGTTTGTGTTATAGGGCCCTGGGCCCTGTAACACAACCACTATAAGTTATACAATTGTAAAAATATTTTCTAAACTTGTAATTTTTCCGTAACAGAACAATCTTGTAATTACCTGTGCGGCTCTAGTAATTACGGAAGATTTTTGACATATGTAGACGTATTCTGTAACACAACTGCAGCACTTGTATATTTGTGTTAAAGTATTTTCCACAATTGTAAATAATGTTCTACCCATTTATATCACTGGGTAAATTCGGTAAACGCAGTATTTTAATATCAACTTTCTCACTGTGAACATTAGTTTTCGTTCTCGGTATGTGGTCAAGTGACTCGGAAAGTGACAATGAAGGTGTCCCCCAGGGAATACCGAACCGATTCAACATAAGAACAGACTTTAATTTTTCTTACCGATGGCGAGTTCAAGGAAAGGTTCCGTCTTAGCAGACAGCAATGTCAAAGTCTTGTTCGGGATATTGGAGCCGCGCTAAATAATAACACAATTCGGTGGTATGGATTGATTCCACAGCAGAAGATATTAATTGCTCTACATTGGCTAGGAAATGGAGGTCAGTATCATGGCGTTTGCGATATGCATGGAGTTTCAAAATGACTGTGTGCCGATGCGTACATGACACTGTTAATGCTGTAAATGATATAAAATTTGACGAAATCGTGTCATGGCCACATAATACAATGGATATTATTCAAAGATTTCATGGCATCGCCGGTTTTCCCGAAGTATGTGGTGCTGTTGATGGAACGCTGATAAATATAGATGTCCCGACTATTGACGAGCCAGCCTTTGTAGATCGCCATGGTAAACATTCAATTAATTGCATGGCTGTTTGTGGTCCTGACCTAAAATTTTATCATGTTAGTGCTAACTGGCCCGGTAGCGTTCATGACGCAAGAGTACTTCGTAACAGTAGTTTATTTCGAAGAATGGAAAATGGGTGGAGACTCCATCCTAATTCTGTGATTCTGGGAGACTCAGCTTATCCGCTAAAACAATGTCTAATTCCACCAACATATGAAAATCCACTAAATCAAGCTCAACAGGATTTTAACAGAGCTCATAAACGAACAAGAAGAGTAATAGAAAATGCGTTTGGAATTTTAAAAGAAAAATTTCCTTGTTTGAACCACCTACGCGTGAACCCTGTATTTGCTGCAAATATTTTCAAATGCTGTGCCACTTTATGCAACATTTCAAAAGGTGATGTGGACGCGGATGATTTCATGGTAGACGATGGTGAAGAAGTATCAGACAATGAAGACAATTATGAACATCTCGATGACAATCCCAACATAGAAACAACATACTCTAGTAGTAAAATATGTATATAGAGTGCTCTAAAATCTATTAAAAACGTGTTCGTTTCTATATTAAACTTCAAAAATATACATATCCACAAAATAAACACGAAAATATTTATTTAATTTAATAACAATTTTTCTTAACAAAGGATTTAAATGTTATACATATGTACGCGTAGTCCTACAATTGTAAAAAAATTACAATTGTAGTTGTTTTTATTGTGTTAATGAATTTATCACGACTTGTAGGTACGGTAAATTAATTGTATCTTGTAAACTTGTAACAATTGTAGTGTTTGTGTTATAGGGCCCTGGGCTGCTGTTCTTGCCTGTCCGACAAGTATCCCAACAAGTCTTAAAATAGACAATAAAATCGATAACAAAATATAAAACATATCAGATACCCACCCATTCTAAAAATTTTTATTCAGTATATTTATCATATTACACCAAAAATCAATGAAAAGATTTTCTTAGCTAATCGATAATTCTCCGATGTTTAACAAAAAAATACCATTATTACACGATCCATCCATTTACCCTTGTGACGTCAGCTCGTTCAGCTGATTCACAATGCACATGCACCAATGCACACAAGCTCGTATCGCACACACATCCCACATGTTTTCATCCTGAGGACACAATTCAATGTTGCCAGTTTGAAGTTTTATAAGGAAAATCGAGGGATTGAAAAATATTTTTTCTGTATTTATGTGAAGTGTGTTTTGACAGATAACATCCAATCTTAAAGATATATAATATTACTTAAGAAATTCAAATAAGGTGTCCGACATTAGTAACTTTGTTATTAATCAAAGTATAAAATTGTTTAAATAAGCAAAATAGTAGTATTTTTATGCCTAGTAAAATTTTAAATTTAAAAATATCAATTGAATCGTGTTTTCCAAATTGATAGGTAAATGGCATTTTTCTAATTGAACGTACTACAATTGTATCAACATTAAAAAAGGTGTTTTAAAGTGCTTTAAAAAATACCACTTTTGTTACTTTCGTCCATATAAGCATGTAAGTCATATATTAGTAGACTAGTGTAGCTTTGTAAAAGAATTTTTATAATCGGTTTGGTAATTCATTGATGATTGTAAAAGATTTTTTATGATCGGTTCAGTAAAACCAGTCAAAGTTAAAACTTTACCTCTTTTTAATATTAGTATAGCTTTGTTTTATTTTTGTGGTATCTACTTTTTTGTATTCAGGGTTTTTCAATTAAGACTAGCCAACTCATATAATTCCATTATTTGCGTTCGTATAAAAAAGTTCAAAACACGTTAATGTTTATTTTTTGAGGGGAAATTTTTGCGTCAAAATTTACTTGTTCTCCCCACCGGCCAAACCGAATAAATTTAAATAAGCAAAGGGATCTAGTAATACCTCATCTTAAAGAGTATCAAATTCTCTCTCTACAATCGTTTTTGGTTTTGTTATTCGGTTTAGTAGTTTCCGAGAAAATTTATCCTACATATGGTAACCATTTTAACCAATTTTAGTAATTCTTAAAGAAAACACTCGGAGGAAAGTGACAGTTCCCGTCAAATAGCGATATGTATCTGCAATAAAAAGTGTTGTAGTTATAAGTATAGTTGGGACCAGACATAATTCATTCTAAAAGCAATGCCGCAAAGTACACAAAAAATAATGAAGTAAACAAACCTTTTCAAAAGCACATAGCCCCTGACAAAGCCTGATTACATAATTTTAAGACAAGTTAAAAAACCATTGCTAAAACCCGTATCACGTACTCAAAAAATCCTTCTATTTCGTCTCTGTCCTGCCATAAAACTTGACGCGTGGAGTGTGGAACCAGAAACTCGTCGGGTTTATATTTTTTACTGCAATAAGTCACTGTTTACAAAAGGGTTTATGATTTTTTTGCCTACAATGAACTTTCAGAATCAATTATGTCTTAAAAATGTCTACATTGTCATTGGTTGTGACATTTTATATTTTAAATACAAGCAATGACAAAGTAGAAATTTGTAAGTCAGACAGACTGAGAAACAGTTGATGTTTGCAGTCGGCCTTAAAGTGAGTTTTCACTCGTCCGATTTTTTTTTTTTATGGGAATATCATTATGTATAATAAAACTAAGTTGCTAAAATGTGCGTGCAGATGAACCTTTAAAAAGAGTGCCGATACGATAAAGGGACTTATATAGTGTGATAGCCCTTTATCCCCCTCGAACAGGAATGTTTTCGTTTTAACCTAAAGGGCGTATTTTTAAAGATATAAGGGCTTTTCCAATCCTTCAATGGAAATTAAGTGTAGTGGCGCCATCTGTTGTCAAGTATTTGAACTTCATTCAGAAAAGTGTTGTGGCGCCATCTGTTGTCGAGTATTTAAACTTTATAAGATGTGAAAAAGAAAATATCCTCAAACTTTCCCGAATATCCTAAAGCCAGCTCTCTGAATATATAAAAGTCCGGTGTCGCCCGCCAGAGTTAGTTCGATTGTTGATTGTTTAATTGTAAGGGCTAATTTTTGGAAATACTGAACCGATGATGAAAACTCTTTCACAATTAGAAAACTACACTATGAAAGAATACTATAGGCTATATTTTATTATGATTAAAAAAAACATTCAGAAAAAAATATAATAACGCCCAACGGGGTCGGCTAGTCTACAAATAAAGAAATCATAGGGGTGGCTCATTTAGTGCATTTGATTATTGGGAATAATATTTACTGTTTCAAAATGTTTGCCTAATTTGAGAAATACATCTAAATAAATAGCCTTAAATAACAAAGTAAGAAAACTGTATGGGTGTTTTTTTTTAGAAAAACAATCTATTATACAGAAACGTATTTTTAATTTATTATTATTATAAAAATAGGTTTTTTTTATCTAGCTACTTTTTAATAGCTTTATTGTCGTTTGATTACTAACATTAAATTTATTACCCAACTACTTAGATATTCATGCATACATTTTTTTGAATTCTAGTAGCCAGATTACCTTGGATGCTAACATAATTATAACCTAATAAAGACAAAGAAATAAAATAGGTTGTAGGTACAAAAGATTTGAATTAGTTGTTAGGTCGGTTGTTAGTGTTTTACACAGTGGTGGCGAAAGGCTAGGGCGCTTTATAGATATAAACAAAAGCACGCAAAAAATTGGGGGTAACAGCATAGTCTGCAATTAGGCATACACGCTCAACCAAATCGAAAGGTTGCCTAAGTTAAAGTAACAACAAAGCGGGACCGGTGAGTTCCGTGTTGACATTATTTTTCTAATCTCTACCTCTTAGTATTCTACACTCTATGAACCTTTTTATTGGGCTAACCGTGTATACTAGAAACCTTTCTTTTTCACATAGTGTGAAAGGTAGTTTTATTCTATTAATCAGAAATACTTCCGTTTTCTGTATTATTAATCAAAACTTTTCTTTCATATATGGAAAATAGACTTAATTACTTTCTTTATAATAATAATTAAATGTATTTATAAGTCATGGGGTCGTTAGCTTTAAATTACATAATCACTTTATGAAATTTATACGAGTTGTTCAGTAACTCTGCTGACAAACTTTGGGTCCAATGAAAAATAAGGACGAAGTTCATATAAATATATGAGGGGGCTAGTTTTAAAATGGACAATTTCCAATATTAGATTATGATATTATATTTAAAAAATATATATACAAATTGACTTAAATGTAATGCATTTTTTCTTAATTTTGAACACTTAAGCATGGATAAAAGAATATCTTAATAAGTGATTTATTTATCTACAGCGCCAAAAATTCAATTATCAGGACTTTCATCCTATTTTCGTATTAAATAAGATAGATGGAGATTTGTACAATTTAAAACCAGGCCCTTCATATTCTGTCCTAAACGTCATACTTTTCCAACTTCAGGGTGAACACCAGTGTTGAATTCAGACATTTTTTTCCGTGGGGGGCGGGAGTTTAGAATTCCCGAAGGGGATCCTAAATAACTAAAAGAAGTTTAAAAGCAAATAAAAGATAAGGTGTAAAAACCCGACCAACCGCTTACTTCATGCTTTTCTTGTCACATTTGTTCAGTGAGGAAGGTAACATTTGGGTAAAACGGTGTTTTATAAACTTCTTTCTGGCATAAAAAATCTTCTCTTTCAAATGGAAAAATTTGATTTTGTTTCGGATTATCACCTTATTTTGTTTTATTTATGGAAATATAATGTTAATAGGTGTAAAAGAAGAAACAAAATCGTGTCAGTTCTGCATGTCATACTATCACAATTGTTCAATTAAAAAGTATGTACATGTTTCATAAATAAAATTCACCGACTGTGCATGAAAGTGCAGAAAGCTTGTTTTTTTAAGTTAATATTGTTGCAAATTTATTAATCCGCTGACATTTGCACATATTTATAAATTGGTTAGACTTGTTTGGTAAGCCAAGTTATATTATGTACAAGTAATATACAGTGAGGAACAAAAATATTTTCACCCTATTAATTTTAAAAATAATATATTAATGGATATCACAATAATGTAGTAAACTAACATGTACAACAGGGATGACAAACCAATGGCAGGCGTGCCACAAATGGCATGCAAGGTTTGCATGTATTTTGGGCACGCGAGTGTGCTGGAGATTTTAAGTAGTAGAGGCAGGGCCATGAGTACCGGATGGTACGAGTGGTAATACCCTAAATACACTGTGGATATAACCCTTTAACATCTTTTTTATTTAGATAAAAAAATGGATATCGGCTCTGTACGACGTAATAAATAGATGAAAACATCCAAATATTAATTCGCACCTGCGCGGGTAAAGGGGGACAACTCCTAAAAACTAGTTTTGAGATAAAATCGTTTGAAATATTTTATGCATGACGTTAAACATCTATTTTAAAATAGAGGCTGGGTAAAAATAAATTAAAACAAATTAACCAGTAGAAATTCTGTAATAATGTATAGCCTTAAGAATACAAATGTTTAAAAAAATAATACCAAACCTAAACAGAAAGTTACGTTAAAAATAAGTAAATTATACCCTTTTGCACAAACAAAAAACAATAGACATTAAAACTTGTTCCCTTTTACTCGGGTAATTCCGGATGTTCAGCTTCTTCAATATCGGGTAATATTTCCAATAGGTCTTTTGCAGTTGGCAAGTTTTTATAAAAATCATGAAATATTTCATCGATGTAAGGAAGGAGCTCAAGTAAGTTATTTTTTTCTCTTCAGTTATGGGATTTGGGTATTTGCACAATGGTAATTCCTCGATTGTTTTTTTACCTCTTTTTGAAAGTTCATAGTTTTAAATGGTTCTTTTTCACTATGAGAATTTTTATATAAAAATATTCCATAAGTTCTTTCATACCTAATCCATTTTACGTTTTTCCAAATAAATCGATTCCCTTCTTCGTCATTCTTTCGAAGTTGAAATTGTTTTTTTAAAACATTTGCAAAGTCAACAAATTTTTTTTTCCATTTCAATAGCTCTAAAAGGTTTTATCTTACCACATGACCGAACTAATTGGTACCAATCACGAGGGTGATGTATTGGGGCGCTATATTTGCTTTTTTTCTTTCAATGACTGAGTGATCAGAGTCACATTCCATTCTAGTGTGGCCGGGAATTAAGAATTTATGGTCGACACAAAATAGTGAGGATTTCTGCATAAGAATAAGAAACATTGCCACCATGTGGGAATTTTTATTCTGGCCACCACAAGTATCTGAATAAAGAGTGACATGTTTTATATTCTTTGGTAGAGAAAGAAGCTCCCTAAACAAACAAGATGCAATTTGGTTAGCACCTCTATTTGAAACGGTTTCGTACCACATATAGCAATTTGTAGTACCTCTGGTACATTCGTGCATCGTTAGGTTATAGGTCCATAACTGCCTTTTATAAAATACTACTGAAGTACTAATGTTTGGCGTGGGTAAACACTGTTGTAAATCAAACGTATATACGGCTTTTGACTCGTCACTCTTGCTGGATTCTATATCTTTTCGTTTGGCTTCATATGCAGCTTCTGCATTATTTTGATGATTTTCTAAATCCTGCTGCAGTTCTTTTCGTATTGCTGAATTTTGCGCTTGATTACTGATTAACTGATTTAGTTTGTCACAGTTTTGACAAGTGTCCTTGGCGTAACTTTTGATGCTTATATTCATTGTATGAAAAATGGTCTCATAGACTTTGCGACTTACTGGTTTTTTTGTTCCAAGCCATAATTTGTATTCGTCATAAAGTCGAGCAAGAGTGTAAAAAGAGGAAGAAATTTTCGGTCTCCAGTTTTCTCCCGACAGTAGTGGCTTTCATATGCAGAAATCAATAAAATGTGCTCCTTAACTTTTTCTATATCAGCTCCACTTGTTTTGTTTGGTGGTTCGTGGCAACCTCTTTGATCGTCACTTGTTAATCCTGATTTCATGGTTTTTTATAACATTAGTTATAAACTTGTTTGATATATCAAAAGTTTTACGAAAGCAAGCTTTACATACTTCAATCAGCTTACCATCGTGTTTAATATGATATTTAAAATTCCAATTGCGAATTTTTTGCGGTTGTGTTTTCTAAGAATGTTTTTAAATTTGGTAATCAAACTAGCAGTATATAAAACCCTCTTATTATGGTTTTCATTTTTCCAATACTCCTCAAAAATGTCTGCTTGAATTTCTTTACTTACAACTCTCATACAACCTTTTCGACAACTATCCAAGTTTTTATGCTGACGCTTGGCTATAACTTTACCTGACTTAGTTTTGTACTCCTGTCCTAAATTCCGTTTGTTCTTTCTCTCTTGTCGACTTTTTCTTGTGTCTCCTTAAAACAGTCTGTTTTTCTTTTCATTTACTGCCACTTTGGCCAATGATGGGCTAGACTGTTTAAGTTTTTGCTGACGCATTTTAATTTTTTTTGGAGTACCTTTGAGTTTAAGTCTTCTGAATCTGTTGAGTTTTCTTCTGGAACATAATCTTTGTCCTTATCGCTATCATCTACGTCGCATTCAAAATCATCAAAGCTGTTATTTTCTTCCATGCAGCTTAAATAACGATTGTCTTTATTTTCACTACGTTCCAGAAAATTTTTGTTTTCAGTTTTGCCTAAATTTAAATTTTCATTTAATGCCGGATACTCTGTTAAACTTAGTAAGCTTGAATCTAAAAAAAAAAAATACTAAAATATATCATAAAATTTTAAAAAATGTATACAAATGCTAAAAATTTACAAATTATTTTAAAATGTCGTACCCTTGCCGTTGGTTGTTTCAACTCGTAATACTTCTTCAATAAAATCTGAACATGGCACAGAGTTCGGTGAGCTTGAGGCTGTAAAAATTAAACAATATTTTAACGTCTTATTGGGTTTAAAAAAAATTTCTTAGCAAGTCGAAAAATTTCAAAAATATTTTAGTTATACCATAACTAGCAGCAGGAAAATTAAACAGACACCCTTTTTCAGCTTGAACAGCGCCTTCCATAAAATCTGAATATGGACCAGTGTTGACCAGTGAGATTAAAGCTGCAAAAATTAAACAATATATTGGTATGGTTTATCAACTTTCCAAAATAACTTTTTGATTAGTCCAAAAATTTAGAACATTTAATTTTTAAAAATCTTACCATTATTATTAGCCAAAAAAAGCTGGACGAACACCCCGTTTCAGCTCGTACTGCATCGTCAATAAAGTTTGAACACTGAGCTGAGTTTGTTGAGCTTGAATCTATAAAAAAATCAGTTTGAAATTATTATAACGGCTTATTAAGTTATTTTGTTTTATGTAAACCCTAAATATACCTACAAGGCTCTTACTATTTTGTTGGAGTTTTTGTGTGGTTATTCAAAATTTAAGACAGACAAACGTGCATAAAGAGTTAAGTCCTAACATATTTTGGTAGTAAAGGGGACATTTTAATTAACAATATTAAAGACACAAAAACACTTTTATTACTACTTGGAGTTTAACACACTAATTTAATATGTTAGTATTATTTTCTTACCTTGCCCAATGCCAGCTCTGGCACGCAAATTTGCTAAAAGTCACTTCGTTTAGAACTCATAACCTCACTATTCCACTATTATATTTTATTATATAATACGAAAAAAAAGTTTATTATGCGAATAAAGGAAGGAAAAAAATGTATTTGCTCTACGTTATTCCTTTTTGTTGTTTAAAGTTTATTTTTAAAAAATGTAAAAATCACACAACCCTGAAGCACGTGTCTATGTTTATCAAGTAAACAAAACAATGTGCAAAGCGATACAATTCGCCCACATTAAAAAACATGATTGTGAAAAGAGGGATAACTATACTTGTGGCTTTTTCCACGAAAGCAAAAGAGAGTGCCAAAGGTGATATCTCGAGTTATATCTCTGCACACATTTAAATAAAGTTTATATCCTTTGGCACAATAGTTCATTAACATAAAAATAAACGTAAGACAGTTATACCCTTTTGCACACAAGTAGTTACCGCTTTGGCATATTCAAAAGTAAACTTATCTCATTTTTCACATTTTCGGACTTATCCCCTTTACCCGCGCAGGTGCGAATTATTTTGTATTTATTATATGCAATAAGATTTATGTTTTAATATTTAATTTTATAAAGTAAACTTCAGCAACACATTTTTTTAAACTGTAAACGCCAAAATATGGATTTCCCTAAAACTTTGTATTATTGTATTTATCAAATACAAACATTATTCTAAATAAAATTTCCAATGACGTTTTGCTAAAAAATGAAAAATACAAGGGATTTACTCTTGGAGAAAAATCATGTTTTTTAAGTTTTTGCGAACCCTGTATACAAAATCAACATTTTTTCTTCAATAATCCTATTTTTTTACAAGCAAAAATTTTTATGAAGAATGACTTTTTTTTCAAAAATTAAATTTTTGGTTCATTTGTCCTCTTCTTAACTCCATCCGTGAACAATCTGTTTATATTTTTTTGGAAATCTTTTTTTTAATTGTCATCATGCTTATTCCAAGCGTCGCATGTATTTAACCATGCTTTTGATTTAAATTTTTATTTATTGTTTAACTGTGTCTAAGTTTATCGCAGCCAAAAGTAATTTGTCGTCTAAGGCAAAAACAACACGTATTTTCTTTATATTTATCAAGGTTAAATGTTTAATTTACCCAGTTACACAAAAATGACTAGCTCAAAGAAATAAATTGATCGAAAAGAAAAATGACCTACTCTTACATGTTAAGGTTACTGATTTAACAAAATTATTGTTCCATCGTGAAGGAGTTTTATTTGTGTTGTCTTTTAATACTTAATTTGGTCACGGTTTTTTTGTTGTAAAATGTATTAACAAAAGAAGTGTTGTAAGTAGACCATTTTTCGATATTGAAAGCAATATTAGAACCAATTATTTGTATACCGGGTGCCCATAGGAAATCCCATGTAAATTTTGATACATTTAAATATTTGCTCCCCTATCGATTTTACAACAAAATTGTATTGGACTATTTTAATTTAGACGTTAATGAGATAAACTTACAAATTAAGTTTCGTTATTTCTTATTAATCTAATTATACAGTGTGTCTATGTAAGTTGGCGGCATATGGGAAAATTTTTATTATTAATTTTACGAAAAAAGTAATTCTTTATAAAAACTTCTGCATGGTCCAAAACCTAAAATGCAATCATCAGATAAATCGTGTCAGTCATATACAAGGTTTGGCCAAAAATGTAATTTTTGCTCAAGAGTAAAGTACCTGTATTTTTGCTAATATCGCAAATTGTTATAAAGAAAAGATTTTTAGAATTAAAAATTACTTTTAAATATGCAATTTTGTTTATTTCCAAAAAAAATAAAAATTGTTTTTTTCCTGCGAAAATCGAGAAAATTTAAGATTGTACATTAGTGCATTGTACATTCTTCTTGTTTTAATAACAATTAATTTAAAAAGTTTATTTAAAATTGTCCTATGACATTTATAATCATGAAATATAGTGCACTAATGTACAAACTTAAATATTTTATGATTTTCGCAAAAAAAAATCAAAAAAATTTTTTTGGAGATAAACAAAATTGCATATTTGAAAGTAATTTTTAATTCTAAATATATTTTCTTTATAACAATTTGCTATATTAGCAAAAATATAGGTACTTTACTCTTGAGCAAAAACTACATTTTTGGCCAAACCTCGTACGTGACTGACACAATTTGATATCCGATGATTGCATTTTAGGTTTTGGACCATGCAGAACTTTTTATAAAGAATATCTTTTTTCGTAAAATTAATAATAAAAAGTTTCCCATATGCCGCCAACTTAAATAGACACACAGTATGAGGTATTTTCCAAAAACTATTTGTAAAATTACTGCATACCTAATACATACCGTAATGAATCCACCAGTAATAAATAAATAATAATGAATAACACTCTGTAGTTCAAAAACTAAGACGTTTAGGACATACAAATGTTTATATAAAGTGTTCTTCTTAATATTCAATAAAGTTTGTCGGTTGAGTTACTGGACACCATGTATAATGATGTAGAGTTGGGTCGTATTCGAATAGTATTCAGGATACATTTTGCCGGTATTCGAATAGTATTCGAATACATTTGTGTGGTTAGTATTCGGGATTTTGTATTCGAATACTTTTGAAGTATTCGACGAATACTTTTTGAGTATTCGAATACCGGCGTTCCGAGTATTCGAATACCGGAATGTGTAAGCAATATTCGAATACCAAAATTGTCACGAGTAGAATACTAGAAATTTTTAATCATCGGATTTTTTTCTTTTTTAGTATTCGAATCTTTTTTTTAGTATTCGAATCTTTTTTTTAGTATTCGAATACCGATTCTGAGTGTTCGTGAATACCAAGTATTCGAATACTTTTTTTCTTCCAAGTACAAAACTATTTGGTATTCGAATACTTTTTTCCGGTATTCGTATTCGTATTCGATTAGCGAATTTTAGTATTTGACCCAACTCTGATGATGTATCTTCTAATTTGAATATCTATAAATACCGGGTGACACGTTTTTTAGACTTAATAAATATTTTTTATCCAACACTTACATATAATATCTACATAATTGATCAGATTTTGAGGATATAAAGTGTACTATAAGTCACTAGTGAGCTAAAGTACCCTTTAGCTCACTAGTGAATTATAGACAATACAAAATTTTGTTGCTGGTGTTGATAATGACAAGTAACAAATAATGGATGACGTTTTCAAATTATTTTCGATATTAAAAACGATTTATACGAAAGTGTTGGATAAAATTTTGTATTAGACACGTGAGTTATTACATATAAGTAACTTAAGAAAATTACCTCTCTCGCCCTTCGGGCTCGAGAGTTAAACTTTTCTTGCGTGACTTATATGTAATATAACTCACTTATCTAATAAATAACTATTAATTAGCTCATTGGCTTTGAAACGGTTTTATTAAGGATGGTCATTTTATAATTAGTAAATAAAAATTTCTCCAATTGTAGAACAAACTGTAAAATCACGCAATCAGTTTTTATGTCACGTAACCATATATCCTATATTTTGTTTGCTAAAATATTGAACATCTGCTATTCCATTATTTAAGCAAACAAGGTGTCACTTTATAACATGATGATGAGGTCATTTTATTAAAAGAATTTTTACAGTGTTGAAGTTGTAGGTGCATACGAGGGGAAATTAATAATTATTGACCTTGCAAATCCTTGAAACTGTCTGGTAATTGCCCATAGTTCTTTTTTAAACCGCGTCCAGACTTGCAACAATTCGCCGTGCCGCTTCACGTCGCATATCCCGCCACAAAGCGGACTGGACGGGGACGGAATTCACGTCGTTTCAAGGGCTTGGTCCGCCGGTGATTCAAAGCTTGTCGGTTTTTGGCGTCAAAGGAGCGCGCAAACAGGTTGGTTAGTTTGGCTTTAGGCCTTCCACAAACATGATGTCGTCAATTTTACCACGATTTGCAAAATAGTTGTTTAATCATTTTATGCTTTTGTTCGCACTTAATTGCGAGTGAATGTGAACTAGTTGCTACTGTAAAAATAACATTCATGAAGATAAAAAAATATACACAGGGTGATTCAAAAACGAAAACGAAAAGGGGTGATTCTACTTGACAAAATAAGGGTAGAGCTTCATATATATTTTTTTCAAAATGTCGATTCGCCAGATTGCATTTATTTTTAACCAATCCAGTTGATATTTGGCACACAAATCGAGCTTTGCAGATTCTAAAATTTTAAGTCAAAAGTACTTGTTTTAAATACCGCCAGATGGCACTTTACCTAAAACTTAAAATTTATTTACATTATAACTTTTATTTTGACAGATATCGCAAAGCTGGGGCGCCATTTTATAGACAATCAAGAACCTAACAAATAAGGTACTCTTTATTTAAGCCGATAAACCTCACCGTTTAGGCACCAATAGACATCAAAGTTTTCATCAATCTCAATCAAATTACCTACATACATACAGGATGTCCAGTAACTCAACCGACAAACTTTACTGGGCGATTCTACAACAGAAAATAAGTTAAAACTTCATATAAACATATGTCCTAAACGTCTTAGTTTTTGAACTACGGTGTGTTAAATATTTAAAAAAAAGTTTTTTTTTAATTTTTAACACCCTGTAGTTCAAATACTAGACGTTTATATGATATGTTTATATGAAGTGTTTATTGTAGAATCGTTTGGTTAAGTTTGTCGGTTGAGTTACTGGACACCCTAGTATGTAGGTAATTTGATTGAAATTGATGAAAACTTTAATGTCTATTGGTGCCTAAACGGTGAGGTTTATCGGCTTAAATAAAGAGTACCATATTTGTTAGGTTCTCGATTGTCTATAAAATGGCGCCCCCAGCTTTGCGATATTATCAAAATAAAAAAGTTAGGACGTAAATAAATTTTAAGTTTTAGGTAGAGTGCCCTCTGGCTAGAAAAGTACGTTTGTCTTAATATTTTAGAATCTACAAAGCTCGATTCTTGTGCCACATATCAACTGGATTGGTTAAATAAATGCAATATGGCGAAAAAACACAAAATTAAAATTGAACTTTGACGGCTTGTAACTCGAAAACGAATGACATTTTAAAAAATATATATGTATATGAAGCTCTACCCTTATCTGGTCAAGTAGAATCACCCCCTTAAGTTTTGTGATCGATTTTTGAATCACCCGGTATATTGTGATAGTTAGAGTCCTGAATAATAATATTAAGAGGTCTATCATCGCGGCTAACAGATTTTTGACAGCACATATTTAAAAAAAATCCACAAAAGGCTTTTCCAGATAATCGGGCTTTGGAACATGACCAGAACTGTGTTTTCAATTGTTTGTGTTTTTAGTTTGAATTTTTGTTACTACTACAAGTATCAAGGTGTAAATAAATCCAGTACATATTATTACAGGAAATTTGATGGGCTACAAAAAAAGGTCTCTTAACATTTTTCAATGAATTCACCCTTTTACGATTTGCAAATTTTTCAAATCAACAATTACAAATTTTTCAATGTTGTCAATATTAATATTTAGGGCTCTACTTTTACAATATTTTTTCCACGACCGTTGAAAAAATGCTGTTTTTTTAATCGTGAACATGAAGTTAAAATACTCCATTCTAGTACTACATAAAGTGTTAAAAAAGTTACTTTTTTAACCCTTCGAAGATTTTTCACACTTTGAATTAGTGTTTTGTTTTAAAGCCTACTAAAATTAACCTAAATATCAATTTATGCAATGTAACAGTAAAGGCGACGTCAGCTGAACCAAAGGGGTAAAGTTACCTTTGAAATTTCTTTTAGTTCATTTGTCAGTAGTTTTAAAATTTGACAGTTTGCAAATAAATTTAATAGAATTATGGAAAATTAATAGTAATAATGAATTTGGATGACTAAAAATTGAAAAGGTATTTATACTGTTTTAGTATTATTTCTACAAAAAGTAAGTACATACATACAATTTTCTAAAATTAAATAATGAATGCATAGTTATTAAGAGAATAATTCTTAAAAAATAAGAAGTCTATAAGTTTTTTTTTGCAATATAATGGTTGTGCTGCAAAAATTAAAATTAATAAATTAAGATAAATAAAACATGTATAAAATGGTATTTTGGGAAATTTTTATACGGTCGTGGAAAAAATATAGTATGTAACACATGCATAAGGTGTCTTCTTTTTACACATGGGATTGCCCCACTCGCCTAACGGCTCGTGATGTAAAACTTCCTATTTGTAAACAAAAGTATCACTTTATGCACTTGTTACATAAATTAGCATTTTATCATCATGAATGATATTATAAAAAGAACGTTTAATTTTTTATTTTTTTAAGTTAAGAGAACATGCGTAGTTTAAGTCAGTAGTGTAGTGAGGTTGTGGAAAACAGTTCATCATGTCAAGCAATAGTTCTCATAAAAAATGTTTGATATACTATTTTCGGTACCCCAGAGTACAAATATTACGAAGGGAATATAGGGGCCATATTAAAAAATACACTAAAGAACGTTGCCATCACCTTACTTCAAAAATTAAATGTTTTCTCTCTCGTATAGGTATCTCACATTTAATTGTAAAGTGCAAAACCAAATTTAGATGTTTTATTAACATTTACAACAAATATAAGTAAATATTTATGAAAAGTAGGCGTACAAAATAAGTTTGTTGGAATCCTGATGTTTTTAGATTACTAATATTTTTGACCTCATATAAATTTCATATAATGTACGTTTTCGTGGAATCCTGCAGGATGTTATGAAAATATTTCAGTGTTTTAGACGAAATAGTTAAGTGTTAATTTCTTGAAATATGTAGTTGTTTTTACATTGTTGTAACCACATTAATATTTCCCAGGTTTAAAGAAAAAAGTAGATATGTTGTAATCATCAAAAGAGTCAGGATGTCGCAAGTACTGACTCCATTGGGTAGGTACATACTCAAGGACCGAAAATACCATTTTCGGATGTAAAATGATTATGTTTTTTTAACATTGTTTTTAAGATTAGAATTAAGTCAAATAAAAACTGCTTTGGGGACCGCCATAAATTACGTGAGGTGTTTTTTCAATTTTTTGACAGCCCCTCTCCCCGAAGTATCGATTTTGTCGTTGAAATAATTTTGAAGAGCAAAAGGTCCTAGACTTCCTGGGAAACCTGTCCAAATCTCGTTACATTATTCCTGTTCCCAGCGGAAGAATAAAGACTTGATATTTGCCGGGAACACCCTACCCTCCAGCCACGGCTAGTGATGGCCATTTTGGTAGATCAACCCACACAATAGATAAAAACCAATGTTAGGAATTTCAATTGGGCCTCTTATTATAAGTAATTAATCCATTTTTAATGATATTTTAAATAGTAATACTCAACATTTAAAAAAAATAGTATATTTAACAATGGTACGGGTTGACCCACCATCACCAGCCTCTGCTGCCTGTGTCCCTAAATGCCTCACGTAATTTATGAACGGCCTCTTTTAAATGTTTTAAAAGTTTGTTGTGTGAGGTAATCAGTAGAGGCTTTTGGATTTGTTTTTTTTGGGGGGCTGAAGAGAGTCGGTTTTAATTACTTTCTTCTCCATTTCCAAAGGTTAGTTCCTAAATATCGGAAGTATAGGAAAATATTTGTCATTTGTACCTAATCCAAACGACAAGAGTTTTGGTTTTAATTAATTTCAATTTTTTGACGTGAAGACGTCCTATAATTCGATGGACCCGGCTGCACGCACTAAAAACATGACTCATGTACCGTTACCTCGCGCGTTTCATTTAAGGCTTAAAGTGCAAGCGAGAGCGCGGAACGAGCGACAAAGAGGCACAATATCCGCGTCGTTCGACATCTGTTTCTCTCGTACTTAAGTGAGCGTGCAGTGAAAAGTGAATGGGGTGTCAATTGTTTAGAATGTGGTGTCAATTGTTTATAGCAACGATAATTGCGGCCATAAAGGTAATGATTCTTTCGACGTTGTCACGTTCAACTATTGTCAGTAAACCTACTTTGCAGACAACCGATTTTTTACCAATTTTTAGGATTAACATATTCATTAAAGCAAGAATCTGGGATAATTTTTTAAAGCGTATAACCAATTATTAAAATATTAAACCTTCAATAAAAATATGATATTATAACATGGTTATATATAAAACAAAAAATATTGAATACAGGAACCTTTGAGGGGGCCGGGGGTAGTTTTATAACTGTGAAATCTGGAAGGAATGTGCTTTAAAAAGACCAAACAAAATAATCTTCGGTTTAAGTTGTTTGTATAATTACAAAAAAAAACGTAAAAGTTTTAATAGGTAATTAAATAATTATAGCCTTACGTGTTTCATGTAAAGGTGGGAAGATTAAATGATTTATTTAAAAGAAAACTGTTAATGCAGTAATTAGGCTAATTTTGCACTTTATTTGATTCTAAAATTAAGGCGTAGAAATTTTAACACATTGTAAATTGATCATGTCAAGGAGTTAACAATAAAAAATTCTATTATAGTACTGAATTTTAACATACAGAATTTTTTTAACGCAGTTGGATTGTTACGGTAGTAGGACGCAACATTTTACTAAACAATATACCAGGGACGGTTATATCGACTTTCTGAGGGGGGGTATATTATCAATAAATGCCCAAATTTGCCATTACACATGTATGAAATACAATGAAATAGAAAGGATGTAGCATCCCCCCCAAGACCGCCCCTGCATTATACAAGCACAAAAATAATGACAAAGACCATGCGTCGGACGAAAGTCAAGAGATCAAATTTGCTCAGAAATAAATGGAAATTATAAAAATAATTTTTGTTTTGAGAAAAAAAAGTGGGGTACTTACCGTATTTTTCTTTAAATATATTCATTTTAAATCCTGCTCGGAAGCCATCAAAAGAAATTTAAAAAAATGTTGTGTTTCGGAAAATGCATTAGGATGCATAGCGGCTATGTGCCAAATTTTATAAAAGAAATTAGAGTGGTATGGCAAATAGATTTTTTAAAAATTATTTTAGCAGTGTCATACTGTTCGCCCAGCGAGTCTACCTCGATAAAAAGTATGCGGAAAAGAATGCGTTGTTTTGAGGATGTTGCCAGTTCTTTTATACTAATATTTCTAATTTATTTTACACTATTTTAATTCAATATTTGATTAAGGTACCTGTTTTAATTTTGTTATTGTTGTCATTTTTGATTCCTAAAAGTGATTTTATTTTATCGCATAGTACATTTTTTTTAAAGATCCAAATTTAAAATGTACTATGGGTAAATATGTATATTGTGACGCTTTCAACAGTTTGGCAACAATGCCTTTCTGCGCACAGAAAGCCTTTCACAGATTGGTGGCCGACCAGACGAGCCTCCGAAGCATCGTCGAATGATATGCGAATGTTGTGGTTAATAATGAATTTCTTCCCCTGTCCCTTTAAACGTTCTGGTTACAGACTCGTTGGGCGAACAGTATACAGTGTGTCCAAAATTGGTAGGGAATGTATCGGGATATGGAAACTATAGGAGATAAAAAGATGGTTAAATGGAAAAAGTTGTGGGCCATTCAATGATTAATCTAATGCCGTTTTGACGACGGCTGTATCTTGTTTGGTTTTTAAGGGATTTTGAAAAAACTGAAAATGTGCATTTTAGAAAAAGTGCTGTAGTTGTTTTTTATTTCAAATAATTTTTGGAATCTGTAAAAACATTATTATGGCAACTTTTTAAGATCAATGCATTTTTGTATTTAGATTTTAATTTCGACGTTTCGGTTTTGAGATACTATCATCAACTTTCGTTTTCTCTTATGGCGGTCATTTTGTTTTTTTGCACATTTTTAAAGAAGTTTTTTTCCTTTAAAATTATAATCAGGTTCAGTTAAATAATATAACTCATAGGCAATGTGAAGAAAAGAGACAATCTAACTAAATACCAGCATGTAAACAGGCGTGAATCATAGTGCTTGTTTTGTTATTCTATTGCCGGCCGGTGAACCAAAACGCATTGCTCATATTGTATAGCACTCTATAGGTATTTTTAATATTTATGTTAAAAATCCGCCCAATCCGATACCAAAAACATGCCAATGGACCTTATGGTTTCGTACCTGTAACACTTACGATTTTTGGCACAATGTTTAGAAATTGCATGCAAATTATTGGGCCATATAAATAAAAAGAAGCAGTTGCAAGCAAATTGAAGCTACTAAATAGCAGCAGCACTTTTCTATAAGTAAAAGTAAAAAAATGCTCATACGTTTAAAGTAAATTCTTCTTTATTTTTATATTATAATCAATACCTTTAACTTATAAGCAGAAGCATTTGCTTCTTTTTATTCATATGGCCCATTATGGTAAACTTGTCCGACAAAAAAGTGACGCATTTGCCCGGTCCGACACCCGAAACATTTGACATTGACAAACTGGGTTAACGCGGCGCTTCCATATATGGCGGTATCAATATTTATGGTAGACTCGTCAAAAGAAACCACCCCAAAAAAGGTTTTAAAAGTGTTATTATCAAAAAGGGACTACCATTGTACAAACAACTCTAGCTAATAAAAAAAAGTTTTTTAAATTTTGGACCAGCGACAAGTGTTTAGAAATAAATATTTTGTAGCAATAATAATAACGAAATAATTTTCCTGTAAATCAACACCTGAAACTATGTAGTTCCCAGAATATTTACCCATTACAACAAATTGATTGTCAGGTAAATATGGATTCCATTACATGCGATGGTATGTGTGTACATTTATTATGCATCGGTGGTTCAATTTCCGCTCTCTAGACTCATCAATCGATTTTCAAGCTGTGCAAGTAATATGTGTACTAATTTGTCACCTCAAAATTAAATTTGTTGCGGTGCACGTGACATATTAATATGAGGGAGCTGCAGGTACGTAATGTGGAAAAATTACGTATAGATCAAATTAGTGTCAGATTAGTTTTTAAGGCGCTCTTTGCAGAAATCCCATTTGTTATTAATCTAGACAAGCCAAGTTTACGCAAAGCAACTGGCTACAGCGCCGAGTTTAATATCACAAATTATCAGAATACCCAGATGCAAAAGTGCGGCGAAATACTCTTACTTGTTTCTATGACCTTGAGAAAGAATAAATGGAAAATCTGCACCAATGCATGGATCGTAATATTTTTAATTTGTAAAAGGTTAAACCGCACCAAGGCGCTAAGGAGAGATAGACTTTTATAGTAATTAATTATGCAGCTTTTTTATGCGGGGAAAACGGGCAAAAAATAATACACCAATTAAAAATTTAAATATTTCTTTATTAAAAAATATTACAATTTAAAAATTTTACCCATGTTTTGAAAGGTAAAATATTGTTTGTAGATGTCACGTTTAGATCAATTTGTAATAAAATGTCTATACCTGGTTGCACAAAACATTTTAACAAACGATTAAACTAATGGGGGCTAAGAATGTTTAACAAAAAAAAAAACGTTGTCTAAAAACTGCTTATTAAATTTATTAAAGGTATTCCATTTTACTAGTTTAATTGTTTATTAAAAAGATTTGTGTAACTGGGGATTAAAACAAAATAATTGAAAGCAGAGTAACAAAAGTTTCTAAAGAAACCCCGACGCAATATAACCTAAGCTGTATCTCCAATAGGTACTGAGATTCCCATGCTTAGGATCCTTATGTTGGACACACTGTATACCACATGGAAAATAAATTGAAATTATCGAGGTTGCACGACGTGTATATTTTAAGAACATTGATTGTTCTTGCAGCTTTAAAAATAATATACTTGTGCTGCAGAATACCACCCCAATGTGGATCTGTGGACATTGATTTAGGATTTTCGTTAAAACTCGAATATCCTCAAATATATTTCGAAGGGGAAAATAAGTGTGCCAAATCGAACTCTATTAATGGTCTAATCAGTCACCTTGATCCTTTAGCAATCTCATGGGATTTTCTTTTGCGCGGAAATTAATTAGAAGTTCTCATGTCAGGTTTCTTTCTCTGATATTTATGGACTCTGGTCGTTCGAGCAGGTTTATTAAAAAGTTTATTTAAAAAGTGCTTATTTAAAAATATTTGAAATATAATAGTTAGACACGAAACTATCTATTTGCCCAATTGTTTTATTTCTATCTTTCATATTAGTCACTAAAAATATGCGATTGTATTTTTCTAACATCATCTAGGGTCACTAGATTTACGTCTAATTATGGCCACCTAAATGCAATATTAAAAATGGTTCTATAATAATCAAGTATACTTGAAACTTTTTAAAATGCCACATTCTGACTGAATTGTCTCAGGACTCCAAAGATAATAGAATATACAGGATGTTCCATTCAAAAATCAAAATTGAAGCCATTTTCGGTTAAACCGGAAGTGCCTGAAAAGTAAAATATATGGGAAAACTCTCCTATACCATTAACCACTACCAAGTATCATCCGATCTATTGACTAATGTCAAATAAAGAAATATTACAAATGTCTTAATAGGTGACAGATAAATAGTTTTTTTACATAAAATTAGTTTCCCTGTCTTGATGCATTAAGATTTACAATTTATATTTTATATTTGAAATTGGTAACTTTACTGAAAAAAAATACGAAACGTAGAAAAGTTTCTAAATAAGTCCTATCCACATATGAATCGTGTATTTCAGAAACCCGTACACTTTACTTTCTTAAATTTTCGGTAAACGACAAAAACTTTCTATCTTTAAAATTATTAAAGATTTTGCCAAAAAAAAATAGAATCACACTAAAAAACTTTCTAAAACAGATGTTATTTGAAATAACACTTCAATACTCATATTTTGTTAAAAAAAATGTTTTTTGCGCTTGACGGATTTCTGCAATAAGGAAAAAATCTCTAAAAGGCGCGGAAGAAAATGCTACCACAAATTTCTGAGGCTAAAATATGAAGATCTAACCCAACTTACCTTAGTCCAAAAGTGGATGGTTTCGAAGATACAGGGTCTAAAAAATTGTTCTGGTTCTTGTTTTTAATAAATAATTGTGTTAGTAATGGATGTATTCTTAAAATTTTTGGCCTAATGGGGTTTTGGGAGGTAAGAAATTTGAATTTGCTATCAATTTTATTGTAAATCCTAGATGGCGCCACCTGCGCGATCTTGCACAAATTACAAACAAAATAAGGTTTTGTGCCACCCTAATGTAATTTTTAGACAAAAAGTTAATTTTACAGCCCCTTTTGAGATATCTGGATTTAAAAAATAACTTTCTGTTTGGCTACGTCTAAGCTATACAGCGTGTTTTTGAATTAGATGCCTATTTCTAAGAGTGTGAATTTATAGTTGATTTTAAGAAGAAAAATTCCAATAAACTTATGTCATAAATGTCCTAACTTATTAAGATCCACAGTGGTTAAAAAGTATATTTTTTAAAAACTTTATCACCCTGTATCTTTGGTTGGTAAAAAGGTCAGTTTTACCAACTTCTAGGATTATTCCCGTATGTTTATTACAACAATACGTGTTTGATAATACATAGTTACCAAAGATTGACCATAAAAGTAAAGACATTATGAACCGTCACTTGACAGGTTTCTGAACCAAACACAATCTTTCTTATAGAATTAAACACACACAGGCGCATGATAAATGACTGATTTTTACATAAAAACGTTATTTTACAAAATACAATTGAAAATCACTAAAAATTAAATTTTCGCCAAAAATATCATTTGGCGGGTTTCTGCAATAAACGATTCATTTATATGTTTTGAGGTCATTGCGGTGGTGTCTCTTTTTTACAAAAACAATAGGGTGTAGTCTATTTCTACCACTTCTATTATTCCTAAAAGGGGGAAAAATATTCAATAAATAATTTTTTATAAGATTTTTATAATAGCAATATTTTCGTAAAATTTCACTATTTTAGTGCTGTTCGTTTTTGGGATAAAAAATAAAATCGTTATTTTTGTACGGCGATATATCCCTAATGGTTGACTTTTGACACCATGTTTTTAAAGCAAACTACCCTTTATTTTAATCAAGGAATCACCTCCCAAAGTTTTCGCATTTGTTTAGAAATACCCTTTATAGCATAACTATGAGGCTGATTTCTTAAAACCAAAAGACCTTACATCAAAAACTAGCACTTATCTGCATCTTACCCAAAAATTTGACATTATTATAAAATAAAAATGTAAGCGTAAAAATAAACCTATCTATCTACAAAAAAATGTTTTTCTGTAGATGGTATAAGTCACATACTTTAAACACTGATCTAAAAAAATATCAAAATTATAACCAATAGAAGATTAAACAATTTTTGTTTCCTGTTACTAAAAATTGTCGAAATCATTTTAAAGGTATTGCCAGGTCGCATGCGATTTCTTAAGTTCATATAAAATATAATATGATTGCAGTATACTTCATATCTAATTAAGGTCATTAAATGTGACATTGGTAAAATTAAATAAGCAAAATAAAAGACTAAATTATTTATACTTATCACCTTCGATAGCTCAGTTGGTAGAGCGGTGGACTGTAGTGGTATTCACTTTGTAGACATCCATAGGTCACTGGTTCAAATCCGGTTCGAAGGATTTTTTTATTCCGTGTTTTACATTTTATGACTTGTTTTTCTTAAGTATTTTAAATATGAAATTATTTACTTGTTTTTGCTTTTACATCACCTAATAATTTATATTTATCACCTTCGATAGCTCAGTTGGTAGAGCGGTGGACTGTAGTGGAATTCACTTCGTAGTTATCCATAGGTCACTGGTTCAAATCCGGTTCGAAGGATTTTTTTATTCTGTGTTTTACATTTTATGACTTGTTTTTCTTAAGTATTTTAAATATAAAATTATTTACTTGTTTTTGCTTTTATATCACCTAATAATTTATATTTATCACCTTCGATAGCTCAGTTGGTGGAGCGGTGGACTGTAGTGGTATTCACTTTGTAGACATCCATAGGTCACTGGTTCAAATCCGGTTCGAAGGATTTTTTTATTCTCTTTTTTACTTTTTATGTCTGTTTGTTTTTAAGTATTCAATGTAATATAAAAGGTTTTTACCTATTTTGACTTTTATAACACTTAATAATTTTATATATATCTCTTTCGATAGCTCAGTTGGTAGAGCGGTGTAAAATAGTTTTATGATTTAAAATGTTTCTTAGAAGGAACATTTTATGTTAATTAAACTTAAAGTTAGGTTTTGACAGAATATTGGCTTTTTTGTATTTATTGTTCTTTTTTCTAATTAAAATCGCATACTTATTACATAAATTATATTTATTTTTTTGTTATCAAATCAAGAGCTCGATATCGATTGTGCATTTCTCTTTTGTAAATTTTAAATTCGTCTACAAAAGCTAACGTTTTTTAAACCCATTTTTTCCTTTACAATTTGACATTTTCAGACTCAATCAAACTTTTCAATTCACATCTCAAATATCGTTTATACCTTCTCTATTATAGCCTTCTTTTGTTCATCGTACTATACAGAGTTTTTTTGGGACCTGTGCTTTCACAATGCAAAAAAGCAGTCAAAACCCCTTATTCAGTTGCCGATACAAACAAAATTGGCAAAATTCTATATGATGCGAAAATTTACCGTCAGAATGGGTCCATCAACCTTTATAAAATTCTGGTCGGATGGCATTCGATAATTTTGATATGAGGGAGCTGGGTTATGTTTTTGCATTTATAAGCAAAAACAAATATTGATATTGCATGCATTATCATAATAACTAAACCAGAGTTTTTACGGCTTTTATAGTAATAAGAGCACTAATTTTCTCGCGATTTTTACGAAATGGGAATGTTTATGTCGTCCAATGATATTCTGCCTTTAAAACCTAAAATTTTTAAATTAAACAACAACAAAATTAAATATTTTTTTGTTGCTTTTTAGTCTTATTAACAAACTCCTGGTTAACATTAATTCGAAAACTTTTGAGTATTCGACTTAGATTGACATTTGAATATCGAATTTTCAGTACCAAAATTCTATTACAGGATCTAAATGAGGAAATTTGAATACAAAGCAAGTATTCGAATACTATAACGTAAAAACGGTATTTACAATGCAGAATCCCAAATACTGACCTAAAATTATTCAGTCAAGTACCGAAAATAAAACACACAGATGTATTCGAATACCAGCCAAATGTATTCAATTCGCCACAAAAGATCTACAGCAGATCTTCTTTCCTTCGTATCACACTGTTGGAATAAGTCTCTTGAGTTTCTAGGTGAGTCCCAGATCGTTGCTCTTGATATATCCAAAGCTTTTGACCAGGTTTGGCATGCCGCACTTCTTAATAAACTTCCCTCCTATGGTCTTTCAACTAAACTCTGTACTTGGCTCTCTAGTTATCTATGTGATCGTCGTATATCAGTTATTGTGGACGGCCATTCTTCAAGCTTTCACCAAGTAAATGCTGGAGTCCCTCAGGGCTCAGTTCTGGTACCAACACTGTTTCTTCTTCACATTAACGACCTTCTCTCGTCCACAACTAATTCCATTCATAGTTTTGCTGACGATAGTATCCTTCACTCCAGTTTTCAGGTTCCTAAACCCATCACTAAACCTGACTTGGAAAACAAACGCAGAGCGATGCAGATATCTCTTTCGCAAGATCTTAATTTAATATTGGATTGGGGCGCCAAAAATCTCGTCCATTTTAATGCATCCAAAACACAATCATGTTCCTTGTCGCGAAAAGAGTCATCAAATACTCATCTCCTATTTATGAGCGGCCAAGTTTTACAGAGCAAAGACACCTTCAATCTTGTTGGCGTCACATTTGATAGTAACCTTAACTGGCATAAACACATTGTATCTATAGCCACGGCAGCTTCAAAAGCTTGGTTTCTCTTTCGAGCCAAAAAGTATTTTTCCGCTTCTAATTTATACACTTTATATGTGTCCCAAATCCGACCTCCCTTGGAATATTGTTCTCATATCTGGAGCATGGCGTCCCCGACAACCCCAAACATTCTTGATTCTATTTAAAGAAGAGCTATTCGTCTCATTAATAATCCTTCACTTACAGAAAAGCTTCCCTCGCTATTTTTAACTATTCTCATATTTTTGTTATTTGCATGTAGATACAGGGTGATTAAAAATCGATCACGAAACTTAAGGGGGTGATTCTACTTGACAAAATAAGGGTAGAGCTTAATATTTTTTTTTCAAAATGTAATTCGTTTTCGAGTTACAAGCCGCCAAAGTTCAATTTTTATTTTGGTTTTTTCGCCATATTGCATTTATTTTTTAACCAATCCAGTTGATATTTGGCACACACATCAGAGCTTTGCAGATTTTATTTTGCCATTTTATAGACAATCAAGAACTTAAAAAATAGGGTACTCTTAATTAAAGTCGATAAACCCAACCGTTTAGGCACCAATCGACATTAAAGTTTTTACCAATTTCATCAGATTACCTACATACATACAGGGTGTCCAGTAACCCAACCGACAAACTTAACCAAACGATTCCACAACAAAAAATAAAAAAAAAACCTCATATAAACATAATATGTCCTAAACGTCTTAGTTTAATGTCTATTGGTGCCTAAACGGTGAAGTTTATCGACTTTAATAAAGAATAACGTATTTTTAAGTTTTTGATTGTCTATAAAATGGCGCCCCCAGCTTTGAGATATCTGTCAAAATAAAAAAGTTATGATGTAAATAAATTTTAAGTGTTGGGTAAAGTGCGCTCCGGCAGGTATTTATAACAAGTACTTTTGTCTAAAATTTTAGAATCTGCAAAGCTCGATTTGTGTGCCAAATATCAACTGAATTGGTTAAAAAATAAATGCAATATGGCGAAAAAAAAACAAAATACAAATTGAACTTTGACGGCTTGTAACTCGAAAACGAATGACATTAAAATATATATATATATATATATATATATATATATATATATATATATATATATATATATATATATGAAGCTCTACCCTTATTTGGTCAAAGTAGAATCACTCCCTTAAGTTTCGTGATCGATTTTTGAATCACTTTTATTTGAAATTTCTTATTTTGGGTTTCCCAAAAATGCCTGCCATCAAATCTAATGTATTATTAAAAATTTTAATCTCGTAAATAATTTTTTTTTAATTGTTTTTAACTTTATTTGTACTGTTCTATCTTGCCTACTAAAATGATGATTGGTTTATTTAATATTAATTATTTTTTAAATATTTGCTCCTAATTATACTGTGTTTTATTTGTTTCAGGTATGGAGTATTTTAAAAACATCAAAAATATTAGCAGTGTAAGTATGTAGCAGCATATTTTAAAATATAGAGGGCGTTTCCTAATATTAAAAAGATTACATTTGACAACGTTAATATTGGAAAAGTGTACAGGGTGTCCCATTTTGGTTGTCCCTTATGGGAAACTTGGAAACCATAAGAGATATTAAAAATCTGATACCCCATCCTCGAGCTCTTTTTTGGAGAAAACATTTATGGTAAAAACAGATCATCGCTATCGCGAAGCGTTTCAGAGATACAGGGTGATTCTCGATTTTTTCACTTTTTGAAAAGGTCCTGTAGCTTTGTTGTTATTACAGATACGAGAAAACTAATTGCACATTATACAGACACTTTTTTCCGTAGAATCCAGTGGCGTAGCCAAAAATTTTTTGAGCTGTCATTTTTGACATATGACCCAAACATGTTTTTTTTATTAGGGACACCCTATAAATGATTAGGTAATTAAATTGCTTGTTTTTTTCTGATTAAAATAATATATCATAGTAGGTGGTTTAATAATTTTTTACGTCAAATATTGGAAAAATTATGATTTTAAAGACGCATTTTTTATTTTAAAATTTAAAAATTTCCTACCACTTTATTTATAAATATATAAGTATGAAATTTTGGTAAATAATATATATGATGTAGAATATTATTAATACGCATAATAAAATGATACACGGTGTCTCAAAAAATTAAAATATTTTTTTTTATTTTCAAATTTAAAAATTTCCTACAATTTTATTTATGAAAATAAAGGGATGAAATTTTGGTATTTGATAAATGTGATGGTAAGAAATATTATTATACATTAAAAAAATGATACAGGGTGTCTCAAAAAATTAAAATGATTTTTTTTTATTTTTAACTTTAAAAAATTTCCTACAATTTTATTTATGAATATATAAGGATGAAATTATGGTGGATAATATATATGATAAGGAAGAATATTATTATTATATATATATATATATATATATATATATATATATATATATATATATATATATATATATATATATATATAAATGATACAGTGTATCCCAAAAATTAAAAATAATTATTTTTATGTTTAAATTTAAAAATTCATAGCGTCCTTATTTATAAATTTGAAGCAAAAAATTTTGGTACTGTATTAGTATGATAATGTTGTATAAAAAATAAAAATCAAAGTTATACAGGGTGTGTCAAAAATTTTTCGATTTTTTTTTTTGGACTTTATATTTTTTTTTGTTTTTTTTTGCTCTATTGGTAAAGTTGACATGGAGAATTCATAAAAAAAAAAAATAAAAATCAAAAATTAAAAAGAATTGATAAATTTTTAAGTTTAATTAATATAACTTGTTTATTATTGTTGTTGTAAACTAATTTTTTGTTTTTTTTTCTACGGAAATGTTTCCTGAGCTAAGGGATGACAGATTCCTTTTAAAACAAAAATATAAAACAATTTAAAAACAGATAGAAGCACAATGCATCTTTAAAATCATAATTTTTCCAATATTTGACGTAAAAAATTTATTAAACCACCTACTATGATATATTATATTTAATCAGAAAAAACAAGCAATTTAATTACCTAATCATTTATAGGGTGTCCCTAATAAAAAAAACATGTTTGGGTCATATGTCAAAAATGACAGCTCAAAAATTTTTTGGCTACGCCACTGGATTCTACGGAAAAAAGTGTCTTTATAATGTGCAATTAGTTTTTCGTATCTGTAATAACAACAAAGCTACAGGGCCTTTTCAAAAAGTGAAAAAATCGAGAATCACCCTGTATCTCTGAAACGCTTCGCGATAGCGATGATCTGTTTTTACCATAAATGTTTTCTCCAAAAAGAGCTCGAGGATGGGGTATCGGATTTTTAATATCTCTTATGGTTTCCAAGTTTCCCATAAGGGACAACCAAAATGGGACACCCTGTACAACCCTCATAGTCAACGCTAAACATTTAGCTTGTCTCAAAAAGGGGATGGGAGCGTCTACCGGGTAGAGGATTGCCCGATTGACCATAGGAAATCCCCTGTAAATTTTAGGCATTTTCAAATATTGATCCGATGGGTTGGGTAGATCCAATCAGCTGTTTTTAAGTTTTACTGCGATTTTTGTTATTTTCTGAACACGTATATTACTTTTGTCCTTCATTCGTCGGCTTCGTGTCAGAACTAAACAAAACCCTTTTGCTTTGTTTTGGCCGTGTATTTATTTTTAAAGATTTTCACAATATTTAAGCTGCAAATAATCAGTAAATATCAAAAATCAACCCGAGTTAAGGATCCGATCAATATATCGGGTAGAGACTGTCCGATCCTTTTTTGAATGGGTTTTATGGATTGGGTTGACCCAAGATCAATATTTGAAAAGGCCTTTTGATACCTCTAAATATTGGCCCCTATTGATTTTACAACAAAATTGTATTAGAATATTTTGAAGACATTAATAAGATAGGCTTACACACTAAAATTTGTCATTTTCTAATAAGCCAATTAAAAGTTATATAAAAAAACCTATTTGCAAAATCGTTGCATACCTGATATACCACAATAAAACCACCAGTAATGAAAACATTGTCTTGTCAATTTTTTAAATATAACAAAATGGTTTTTCCTAAATAACACTTTATTGGCTTATTAAAAAAAAATTGTGTGTGAGCTTATCTCCCAAAATAGTCTAATACAATTTTGTTATAAAATTAATAGGGGAGCCAATATTTAAAGGTATCAAAATTTGCATGGTATTTTCTATGACCAGTCTGGCGATGCACTACCCGGTATATTATTAAGTTCATGGTATTTATGGTGTTTAGATTTTTCTGCTCTCTTAGTACACTTCTTGACACAAAAAACCGGACAAACTAAATTTTGTTTAAATTAAATGTGAAATAACTTTTTGTTTTTTTGACCAATTTTAATTATTTTTTGGTATAGTTGTAGCTCCTTTTATTAATATTATTAATAATTATGGAGATTGCAAAAGTTATATAAGGTTAGGGGTTATACAGGGGATATACAAATGTTGCATTTTGACCACAATTTTTGGACACACTGTGGAATAATTTACCGTCATAATTTGTTTTATCAATGTATTGGATTTTAAAGTCTTACATATTTTCTTAACATTTCCTTTTTAATTACATCAGTATCGGTATTCTAAAAAGATTTTTCAAGAAAACCATGCAATTTTATTATGATAGTCGTAATATACGCAATATTGCCAACAGATTGGAAAAACTTAAGGACGATCAATTTTTTTTTCTTTAAAGTAATTAAAATGTTTATTGTTTTTAAAAGATCTCTACTGGTAATATAATATACAGGGTGTTTTTTAATTATACTTTTTGTCGTACCCTGTATATTGTTACGGACATTAAAAATAAGTGTTTTGAGTTTATAAAATTGTATAAAGCTAGGACCTTTTAATTTAGTCTGATAATTTATTTGAATAATTTACCTTAGATTTTCCAAGTTCTTTCATCAGTTTCAAAGATTTTCAAAACGCCCGAATTATCGATTTAGAACTTTTATGCCATCCTGTACTATGGAATTTCCGCGATATTTTTCCATAATTCTAGATCATTCTCTACTCTTCCACCACACTATAAAAAGGCGACGGAAACCTCTGATAGTAGTAGTATAGATTCGACTTTTGTGCTGTAAACTTCAAGACATTGACAAGTAAAGATTTCGTCGTTGTAACCATAGTTACGTTCGATTGTTAATAAAAGGTATAAAAACGAAGAGGTGTTTTTATATACGAGGTGATACGAAACAGTATCTTAAGAGATAACAAAAATCTGATTACTGATTAGGAAAAATATTTTTATTTATTTTTTATCATAAAAAAATAATGGAGATGTAAAATTATAACTTGACACCCGATAAACAAATTTTGTATTTTTTTTAAATAGAGATACTGCTATAAATAAAGAAAGGAATTGTTAAGAAAAGATGGGACCCTAAAATCCAAAACACTGGTAAAAAATAGTGACGTTAAATTATTCCATAGGTTGTTCGAAAATTTGGGTTAAAATGTAACATTTGGCTCTTCCCTGTATACCACCTTATCCAATAAAACTTAATGAAAGGAGCTAAATCTGGACCAAAAGATAATTTAAATTGGTCAAAAATCCAAATAGTTATATAAGATTGAATTTAAACAAAATTTTGTTTGTCCGAGTATTTTGTCCAGGACTTAAAAACAGCTCATTGTTACTTCTCTTTCGTCTTTTGATGGTCAAACACACTCGAAGGACACGGACCTGCTTTTTTCTTCTATCTTACCGGTATGGCACGAAATGCGTCACAGGTCAGGGAGCCCAACCGAACAATAGAAGATCGCCACGGTCGTTTTGTACGGCAAGCAGAAATAATAAGCACTCTGACGTCAGACTGGATAAAAATAAAAGGGATTTGTTGAAGTTTGAAATGGGCCTGCATGTCAAATGAGTCATGGAAAGGTCACGTTATGTGTCAGCTATAGAATTAACTACGAAAATGTTGTGGTTTATTATGTATAAAAACGCGAACGGTGTTAAAGCAACTTACTTACTTGGTGGATTAAATTAATACGAGCCGCGCAGTGGTCTATCACACGAATTTTGGAAAACAAAATACAAATTCTAACTCGAAAACGTTTTTCTTTTTCGTTTGGTCCAGGGATATGCAGTTTATTAGATTTTTTTTAAATAACAAGGAAAAAGGCTATATTTTTAATGTGCTTCATCTAAGGAAAATATAAAATTGCACAAAATCCAGTGGCGTAAACTTATTTGCTAGAATCATTTGTTGGGGTACGCTCGAAACGCCATTGGACTCAATAAATGTAATTAAGTTGGTTCTAATTTTGCCTCGTATATAAGTAATACCGTTATGTTATATATATAATAATAAGGGTATTACAGGAATCTGGACCCATGTTTATGGAAACTTTTTTCTTAAATTCGTGCAAGGAATGGTTATAGTTTAGAAGCTTACTTTTTAAAACCCTGTACATAAGATTTTAAAAATTATCACTTGTAATACCACTAGCCTGCGGCTCGGGATAATTTTAAAAATATTTGTGGCCTTTAAAAATTTCCCGAAATGCCAAGTTTGTGTTAAATAATATGCTATTAAATTAATATTTGTAACTTTGACACGAGCTTTAAAATTTTAGTATAAAATAAATATTTTCCATTTTGCCAATTGTAGTTGCAAATATGTAATTTTAGAGCTTATCATTGTTTATTCTTTTATATTATATATACTTTATATTACTACAGTTGGTAAAAATAGTTTATTTTCATTTTTTTGACCCATACCTTGCTTTCGTTTGCTCTTCGATGTCTAATACTTCAGTCTTATGATATTATTTTACTAACTGTAGTTGTATAAAAATTGTCATTTAGGGTCTTAAAACCTTACATTATTTAATATTATGTTATTTTTGAAATACTACAACTGGTACAAAATAACATTTTCTTTAATTATATATGTGAATGACAGACATGACGTTAAAACCAATTCAATGATTATGTCAAAAAATGTCCATTATAATTCGCTCCAGGGTACCCCAGGCAGGAGAAAAAAATTTCCGATTAATACTTGTGTTGTCTTGGTAATGCAAACCAAAACTACACATTTGATTGGTCAAAAAGCAATGGTGTGGAATTTTCACTAAAATATGAAGGAGGTGCAGCATTTTAAGCCCCTTCTTGAGAAATTATTAGTTAAAATAAAAGTACTATCGTCAGCACATTTTTAAATGAGAGTACTAAGCTTTAAGAACTCCAAATATAAATTAGTGCTAAGAATCACACTCGCAGAAAAGCTCAAATCTATTTCGCTGATTAATTAAATAAAAGAACTTGGAAAACTCGAAAAAGTAAATTATAAGAAAAAGCCAATTAATTTTCCGTCTAATTAACATTAGACATCGGTCACGATGCACATAAAAATATATGTACAGGGTTTTCATTTATATTTTGCCAGTCACTTTTAACTATAATCAAGAAGAATAGAAAAAGTCCTGAATAAAAGTTTTAGACGTTTTATCTTATGAGCAGACAAAAGAAACAAATGAACATCAAAAACTCAAGGAAAATAAAGAGGTAAACTTTTTTAAGTGGAACAACCCTATATATAATGTCACCATTAAAAGAAAATTCAAAAAGCTTTACAAAAATACTACTTTTAATATATCTATCTCTAATAGTTTTCAATAATGACCACTTAAATCAGAAAAATAGTAGATATAATTTCCATTATACCTACCTACGACAGCTGAGTCTGTAGATCTAATGGAAATAACATATATCCAGTTTTAAATGGTCATATTTCTAAAACTATTAAAGATAGATATCTCAAATATGGTATTATGGAAAAGCTTTTTAAAAAGCCTTTATAATGGTAACATAATGTACAGGGTGTCCCATTAAATAAAAGTTTACCTCTTCATTTGTCTTGAGTTTTTGATGTTCATTTGTTTATTTTTATGCTTAGCAGATAATAGATAAAAACGTATGAAACTTTTATACAGGATGTTTTTTTCTATGCTTCTTGGTTATAGTTAAAGATGGGTGAAAAAATATAAACAAAAACCCTGCACGATGTACATACTTTTAAGATACAATGCTAATGAAAACGGGTATACAGGTTCAGTTAAATGAATCGTTTATTTCAGAAAGCCCATATCGACCAAAATTTTAGAAATTGACTCTTGGGTAAAATTGAATTGTATAGGGGTAAACACATTGTTTAGTGCAAAAATCCCTCATCTATGCACATTAAAAACGTCTGTCGGGCAGCTTCAAAACTATTTTTTATCACAAAAAATTATTTTTGTTGAAACTTTGTAGTTTTTATTAGTTTACTCAAAATGTAATATTCTGGAGATAGGGGGTTTCTGAAATAAACGATTCAAATAACATAACATATAGGCAATGTGAGGAAAAAGACAACTAACTAAATCCCGGCTTGTAAATATGCGTGACTAATAGTGCTTGTTTTGTTATTCTATTGCTTGCCGATGAACCAAACAGCGTTGCTCATATTGTATGCACTTTTTAAAGTTGTGACGGTCTTCTTCTTAACCAGAGATTTATTTCTTTATATCAATTATCAATACACCTTTGTAAACAAGTATTAATTCTTTACGTACCATATCACTAAATTCTACCAGTGTGTACAATATTAAAAACATCAAGGCAATTTTCCGGTTAACATTAAACTTGATGTCATGATATTGCTGACCTCATTTTAACAGCACCGGAAAATTGGTAATATAGACTAAAAACTACTTTAGCTGAACACGGTTATCTCGTGTATTTCTATTCTACCTGCAGTTTTATCTATGTAAGTTAAAGGTATGCACAATAGAAATTTTAACATAAGCTGCGGGTTTTAGTTGTAAAGGCAAGTTTTTTTTCAGTATTTTAAATGAAGAAAAATGTTGCTTTTAACTGACTTTAAAAACGACGAGGTTCTCAATTCGCTTGTTTGTTTTTTTGTTTATTTTATATACGCTATTACTTCGGCGTTTGTGGACCGAATTGAAAAATTGGTTTGTTTATTTAAAAGAGTGTACTTCTACAGTGGTCCCATAAAAACCAAGTTAAGATTGCAGGAGAGAAAGGTACTAGACCTATCTTTTCTCTCTGCTGTACCTTGTTCGTGCATGACCTTAGCGCTTTCAACCAATCTGATTACACGTGCTTGATATTTTTGCTGTACTCTAAAAAACAGTACTAATACTTACCTCTTTTAGTTTGGTAAAAGGTTAATTTTGCCCCAGGGTTGTCGATTCTGAATGTGCATTATCGAGCATATTCCCGTTCTAGAGGCAGTTTATTAAGTTTAAAACCAAATATTCCGACCCTTAAAAAAAACCAAGTTGATGATGGTGGTTCAAAGACGAAATGTCAAATCTTAAATTTAGTGACATCATTTTATAGAACAAAAAAGTGGCAATGTTAATGTGTCGTTAGTTTTAAAAATATCTCTTCAACTAAACTCGGCTGCATATTTTTAAATTTTTAAAATGAAAGATTTTTAAGCATAAAATTGCACAGCTTTGCCCCAATTTAACCCACCCTGTATCTTTTACCGTTTCCGAGATCCTAATGGTGTTCCTCAAATTTGTAGCAGCCTGTATATAATATAATATACCGGTGGCAACGAAATTGCTATCCAGCAATTTATTTTCTTCAGTGCAACCATATAGTTTTCAAATTTAGGGACGTTATATTGTATCATCGGATGCCAATTTTGGATATAATAGCATCTGTGTATTACTTCCGGTTTAACCGGAAGTGATATAAACTTTGATATTTTAAATGGAACACCCTGTATATTTTTTAGAATTTAAATTCTACAGGTCATTCCTGATATAAAACCTTGGATATATTCATAACCTTACTCTTTTGGTTTTGGAGAAAATGGCGTTTGAAAATGTCCAAACGACAGCACATTATGCAGTTTTATGGGAAAACAAATGAACATCGCAAAAATTTAAAATGCTTAAAATAGTTCTTTTAAAAGACTCTACCTTTAGAGACCATTATAATACTACTTCCTGTTTAACCGGAAGTGCTGTAAAATTTAAACTTCTAAGTATGATAACCCTGATAATTTTAATGGAACACCCTGTATATTTCCTAAGATTTATATCCTTTAAGCTATTCCTGATATAAAACCTATAATATACCCATAGCCTATCCTTTTTAGTTTTAGAGAAAACGGCGTTTGAAAAGGTCCAGACGACGACAAAATATCCATTAAACTCTCTATTGTGAGGTCGTTTAGACCTTTTTAAACGCAGTTTTCTCTAAAACTAAAAAGTTAGGTTATGGGTATATTATAGGTTTTATATCAGGAAAAGTTTAAAGAATTTAAATCTTAGGAAATATACAGGGGTGTTCCATTAAAATTATCAGGCTTATTATACTTGGAAGTTCAAATTTTACAGCACTTCCGGTTAAACAGGAAGTAGTATTATAATGGTCTATAGGAGTAGAGTCTTTAAAAGAACTATTTCAAGCATTTTACATTTTTGCGATGTTCATTTGTTTTCCCATAGAACTGCTTAATGTGCAGTCGCTGCTAAATATATTTAAGGTTTTAAATCAGGAATGACCTGTAGAATTAAAATTCTAAAAATATACAGGCAGGATGTTCCATTAAAATTATCAGCGTTATCATACTTGAAGTTGAAATTTTACAGAACTTCCGGTTAAACAGGAAGTAGTATTATAATAGTCTCTAGGGGTAGAGTCTTTTAAAAGAACTATTTTAACCATTTAACATTTTATGCGATGTTCATTTGTTTTCTCATAAAACTGCGATAATGTGCTGTCGTTTTGGACATTTTCAAACGCCATTTTCTCCATAACCAAAAGAATTAGGTTATAAATATATTTAAGGTTTTATATTAGGAATGACCTGTAGAATTTAAATTCTAAAAATATACATGTTGTTTAAAATATCAAAGGTTTATATCACTTCCGGTTAAACCGGAAGTAATACACAGAAGCTATTATATCTGAAATTGGCATCCGATAATACAATATAATGTCCCTAAATCTGAAAACTGTTCGGTTGCACTGAAGAAAATAACTTGCTGGATAGTAATTTCGTTGTCACCCGGTATAACAATACCCTCTATGTTAACCAAATTTGGTTGCAGTAAAACAATGTTTTATTACTTTTTGACGCGGATCTATCTTTAGAAACATGACTAGTATGACAAAATGTTTCGATAAAATCTGTATAATTTTATTGGACTAATAAGTGCATCATAATAAAATAAAGATATATGAATGCAACGCACCACGTGCACTGCATGGCCTGGAAACTAATAATAACCGATCTATTTCTATCAAGAACAAATTTATAATTACAGTTTGGCATCGGAAATGTTAGAAAAAAGTAACGGAAAATTTAATACTGTTACTTTAATTTACCTATGCAGGTTCAAAGAAAATTATCACCTAAAATCTCCCTAGAGCTTAAATTATTTCCGAAAATTTTTTGAAGGTGCCAGGGAAATTATCACTTAATAATTTTGCAGCTAGGTCTCGTGACCAATAAAATTGTCGAAAAATTCAGGTTGTCGTCATAGCAACTTGTCAGAATCAAGGCATTTTATTGGCTTTAAAAAACAGATATAGAATATTCATTAGAATATTTTTTTTTATGTACACTGGATACCGAGTGATCACAAGTGTCCTCCATGAGTAACTGTGTTATTAGTCAATAGTTTTTAGCACTGTTTAAAGATTAGAAAAAACAATTTTCAATTGTGATTTTTTAGAATATCCTGTATATTGCGGGCGACCTGGTAATACCTCCTAAGCAGAGTTGGTTCTAATACAGAAATCCTATATTCGAATACTAATGATTTTAAAAGTATTCGGATACTCAGGATTTAAATACCAAGAAAAAAAGTTTTCGAATACCGCTTAAACTAGGTTAGATTTGACTTGGCCAGTTTTTATCAGTTTATCAATTACCGGATTAAAAATATTTAAATATGTTAAAACACTCTGTAAAATGACTGATGTAATGAAAACAAGCCAAGTCAAAACTAACCTACTTTATGATCTTACATTTTGAAATAAAATCAATTGTTATAGGTATTCAATAAAACAAAGAAATAGAGTTTCGTACTTGTTTAAATGTTATTTTGTTCCTATAAATACATATTTGGATTTTTACGAAACGTTACACTCATTTAGATCTCCATTCTTTTGTGGCAAGGCCCACAGCCAAGCATAATTTTAGTTTTGATTGAACTTGGCTTTCCTTTTTACATTTATGTTTCTGGTGGGATTATTTTTACTATATTATAAAGGGTGATTTAAATTAAGTTTTCACTTTACAAATATTTTTTGTTGAAACGCCACTGAATTTGTCAAAGACCACATAACATTTTTAAGGACAAAATATAAACAAAACAGTCATGGAGCAATATTCGACCAAACAACGAATTAAAATTATTCAAGCCTATTATAAAAACGCCAATCAAGGAATAATACATTTTGTGCTTTACGTGAATTTTTACGGTTAGTGTAAGTTTGCTATCGGAACATGATAACAGAGTTTTTCTGGGAGTAGTTGGAAGATATGGACTTCAAAGATCTCTGGTTTCAACAGGACAGTGTCACCTGTTAAGCCTTGTTTTTAGAACTACGTCGTGTCGCCAGCGACAATCCCTCCGCCGTTTCGTTATAGGGGAACAACATAATTATGCTCTGTCGCTGCGACAAGGACCGTGTCGCCCCGACACCATAATTGTCGCTGGCGACACGTTTTTAAAAATTCACCTTGAGAGGCGGTCTCTGGCGACAAAAGAGTGGGAAAAGTGTGAAACATTAATATATCGATATCGATAAATATCGTTTTGGCTAATATCGATTATCCAATATATCGAAGAGCAATATATCGATATTTGAGAGAGAGAAAAATATTAATAAATTATCTTATATTACATATTTTTTAATTTTTTTCTTAACAGGTAGTGGGTAAATTAATACGGCATAATAGTAAAAAGTACTTTTATACTTTAATTTTTTTATTTTAGTGTACAACATTTTTGGTACTTTATTTAAATTTAAAAACTTTGAATTGATTTTTTGCGAAACTAAAAATCTGCCAATGACGCCGATATCAGCACTGAATTCAGAATGGTTTTACCCGGAAGTACCGAATTTCATCCAATTTGATTCAAATTTAAGCGTTTCCACACTTTTTGGACACACTTTATGCATGGCCGATCCTAGACCATCGGCCGCCCACGTGCAAACTAAAATTGGCCGCTCTTATGCCTTCCAAATTAAAAAAAATAATTCCTTTTACCAATAATTCCTCATAATAATTTCTCATAAAATAGCTTAATTTAGCCTTCTATACTAGAGAAAAAAGTTTAAGGATATACTTTTAACGCCTTTTTTAGATTATTCAATTCAAGGTGGTCCATTAAATGTGCCCAAATGGAAAATTGTTTTATTTTCAATTTGTCATATGTATATTTTTTAATAAAAATTAGTGGATTAAACTTGAAATGACTTAGCAGAATTTAATTTTACCAAAAGTTTAAGAGTGTACACAGTAGGTCTTACTAAATGTATAAAGTGCATTTCGTAAGACCTTTTGCTGGTCCTACATTAAAATAATTGCAATATACCAGTAAATAATAGAATATTATACATAAATATATTAAACGGTTCTTTTAATATTAACAGAAAAAATCATACAAGACACTTGTATTTTAATTCTTTTTTACTAATCAATAATTCCCCTGTATTTTCCCGTACTTCCAAATACTACCCCGTATTTTCTTGTACTTCTCCATACTTTCCCGTACATTCCCATACTTCCCACGTACTTCCCCACACTTCCATACTTTTCCGTACTTCCTCATACTTTTCCGCACTTCTCCGTACTTCCCTATAATTCGCCGGCTCTCAACAAATTATTTCCCAGGGGTTTTCCCTCGGGACTCCCCAAAAAAATAAAAGTTGCCACTTTTACGTTTTATCTTCAGTAATGTTTATTTTTTATATTTTCAAGAGTTATACATAATTATTAGAAATAACTTTTTTAAAGTTAAAGCACGTTTGCGCTCTTCAGTCTGTCTTTGTTGTTTCAAACTAATAAGTTTGAACATGGATGGATAGTGAAATAGCGTCAACCAATAGAATAATTAGTTTATCTTTCGCCGACTCAATACGCTAGTGTTTCGCTATTACGGCGATGATGATGCGTTGTTAGGCCTACTGTGCACTGGTCAGGCCTACTAAGCACGGTCAGGGCAATTGGCAGTTTTATTAAACCCATTCTTTTTTTTTTTATGTTTGTCAGATAACAATTTCGGCTGCCTCTTAACTTTGCCAAACGTGCGGTGCACGTTTTCGCCCGCCGCTAGGATCGGTCCTAACTGTATGTATAATGCCCTGTTCAGTTTATTTGTAGATGACCATGTTACTAGGAATCTGCCGTCAACAAACAAAAAATTAAATAAAAATATAAAAACAGTATTTTATTTTATTCTGGCCACCAGTAATTCGAAATTACCATTAAACTTGTTAATTTATAACTGTCAACGAACTGCTGGCTCCACGTTCTGAATACAAAATAATAACGACAAAAAAAAAATCAAGTTCGTGGCCTTATTAAAACCAATATGTCTCGAATACTTATTGTACGATTGTCAATTCCATAAAGTATAACACAACATCTGGCAGATATAATGATTGTGATTCATTAACTCTTAAATAAAAAATAGAGTCATCAATCAAAAAATAATTTATAATCATCGACTGATACAAGTAGCTCTTCAATGTATATTTTGTGCGTGTAAAAATGAAAATTTGACGAAGGTTACCGTTTGTTTTATTTAAAGTTTGTGGTGAAAGCATGTCATTGTTTTGGTAAATATGATATTTTTTCGTTAATTTTTTATTTAGTTGTCACAATCATAGGAGTTTAGTTTAACAAAGAAAAGTAATTTAAATCAATCAGCGTTTTTGGAAAGTATTATTGAAAATAAATATGCTTGTCAATATAATTTACTTTAGTACAAATATTTTTTTTTTAATGTCTACCTAACACTTTTTTATTTATTAAGGCGAGCTTTTTCTATATAAAAGAAGTTAAAAATTTAGGATGTTAGTTATAGTTAAATGTTATATCACCTTTAAGAAGATCTTTAAGAAAATACTAATTTATATTCATCTAACATTATTAGTTTTGGAATTAGGGCCATCCAAATCAGATATTTCTTGGTAAGGTATTAACTTTATATTTTAGAAATATAAAGTACTCGTCAGGAGCATAAAAATGATGTGCCACAAGACCGCCATTCCCTTTATTTTATTTTTCTAACACCCCCACAGACGCTCAGGTCTACCCACGGTCTACCTGATCGAAAGAACTGTACAGTTTTTTATTCAGGTAGACCTGAGTGTGTGTGGGCAAAACTGTACAGTTTTTTTAACCTGTTCAGGCGACCGAAGTAAAATCAAAAATACCCCTTTGTAGCCGCCACAGACACGCAGGTCGACCGTAGAGGTTGTAAAGTTTTTTTAACCTGTTTATTTTAAAAGGCGACTGAAGCCGGCATCCTTTGTGAACTCGAGGGTGAACTGGTTTATTTGTAATTGAAAAATACATAGTTATTGATTATGGCAGCAGAATTTTTTAAACAATGCAAAACATTTTTTGGGTTGTTTTTTTAATTAAAAAAGAATAAACTATAGGTAAACTCCATTTAATAACTTAATGATTATAAATATAATTTAAATGTCATAAAAAATACTAAAATTAAATAAATGTAATATACAAGGTGTCCCATAAATAAAAGCTTGTTGTGTGCAGTTTCTCTCCGGTAGTCCGGAGTGCATATAGGGTGTTTCCCAATTTACGGTAAAAAATTAAAGGTTGTTTTGTAAGATAATAAAATTGAAAGTTGAGATTATACTCCCAACTCGGACCTATACTTAAAAAGGTAAAAGTTATTATTTTGTTTTATTAATTATAGACTTTACCATAACTTTTTAGCCAACCAATAGCGGTTTTTTGTTTCAAATATATAAAAAAGTGTTTGAACGACAACAGATGGGGAAAGGTCGCTTCTTATTCGGATCTTAGACTAATTGCATATCACTATGTGAAAGTAATAACAAATTTTAAAGAAAATAACAATAACATTTAAACTAACGACTTTTAATGAATCAGGTGTCTTTTAAATTTTTTTCAATGTCTTTGGCTGTCCAGAGGCAAGTAATTAGGTTAATTTTATTTTCGTTTTCTTAAAAGTAAGTGAGATAAGAAAAAAACTTAATGACAAAACAAATGTATTTTTTTAAGCATAGAAAATATGAATATAGAAGACAGCCCAATCGAAACCGAATGAGGAATATGTAAGATAATAATAAAACTCTAAATATTTTTAAAAATTTCAACACCCTGTATTTTGAAAATAATGTTATTTTGGGCCTTTACAGTGTGTCCACGAATGGTCTTTTTACTCTACCTCTAAAATTTTTTATTTTTATTTTTACGAAACAAAAAATCTTTGTCTAAAAAGCTAAAAGTCATATTAAAAATGCCTTATTATATACAGGGTGGTTCAAAATCGCAAAAATAAATTTTTAAAAATCAAAAAAAAAATGAAAAATATATTTGGAAACTACCTAATACAAAAAGCATTAAAGAGTAAGTTTTATAAATTTTTATCATTTATAATTACTCGGGAAAATTAAGTGTTAACTAAAATAATCTTCACATATGCAAACATTATTAAGTTAAGTTAAAATGCATGTAAATATTATCCAAAGGGTAACGATTTATTTAACAAAAAATTAAAATTTCTATTACGTGTTAGTATTTAAATAAGTAAGTACTTACAAAAATATTCATAACAGATTTTTTTATATTGGCAAAATACCATTTTCGTAATTTTGAATCTCCCTGTATATCATATATAGTAATAATGCATCGATTTTATATCCCAAAGTTTTAAGTTTTTTAAAGAGAAAAAAAGGGTGGTGGGGACATTAAAGAAGTTCACTGCATACATTCGACGCAATTTCATATCCTATTATCTCTATTTATTTTTTTATCCTTTTTGTTCCAACAAAAATATATTTTATTCTCCCTCCCACTTTAATTCGCTTTCGTTCGAAAATCTGGGTCCTTAGCCCTTCATATCAGACCGATTGTGCTGTCTGGCATAAAGTTCTTTGGCCTCGTAAAGAAGAACAGCAGCTCAGTAGCTACAAAATGCCGATTTCGTTCAATGGCACGTTATCCGTTACTTTTTTAGAGCTTAGAAAAAGCTCTGTTTGCCATTTCCTTTTTTCCGATCGGTAAACAGAGTTAGGATCATCGTCACTTTGTTGGAACTCTGACAAAGGTTTTTAAGCTGCCAATTTGCATAATAAAATCACCTCCATTTTAGTACACCACATAAAGTGTTAAAAAAGTTACTTTTTTTTTTAATCAGTTCCACGCTTTTTTATTTTGAATTAGTGTAGACAATTTATTTAACTATGCATTTATGCAATGTAAAAATTAAAAAAACTTAACGACTTAAAGGTCCAAGGTACCTTTGATTTTGCCATTATTTCTTTTAGTTCTTGTGTCACTAAATTAAAAAATTTGACAGTTTGCGAATAAATTTAATAGAAATTACCAAAATTTAACAGCAGTAATGAAATTATATGACTGAAATTAAAAATAAATTCATACTGTTTAGGTATTTACCATTTCTACAAAAAGTAAGTGCATATAGTTTTAAAAAAATAATGCCATAATTTTCTGTTGCAATATAATAACTTAATAAAGAGTCAAAACTTTTCAAATTATATGTAGGGTGTTCCATTTAAAAACCGACTTCACAATGACAATTCTATTTTTGAGACATTTTGTATATGCACTTATACTTGCAATAAAATAAGGGTGTTCAAACACACATCTTTATTTTAAGTTTCTTTTTGTATTTAGGTAAACGGGCAACGTTATTTCCTGTATAATTAGAGTTAAGACTACTTAGGGGCGTCCGTAAATTACGTGAGGCATTTTTTTTTGGATCTGCCCCCCTCCCCTGGTAAGATTTGCTTTAACCCTTCCTCCCCATCCTTCAATCTCACGTTAGATATATAGGAATTTAAAAGGCACCATTTCTCAAACCGGAATTGATTCTGAAATTTAGATTTTGAATTGAAACCAAAATAAAGGCCCTCGACCCAAAAAGTGACCCTGCATCACAGGATACATTAATTCCTTTAAAAACAAATAAAACTATTATTTTCCTTTAGGTTATATAAAAAAAAATTAAAATTAAACGTTTAAAACTTATTCAAGAAAGGTTACAACCCTAAACATAGGTTCAGGGGCTTTCTGTTAGAAATTATTTTATAATAATTTAATCAAAAATCAGTTCTTAACGAGGCTGCCAGGACGTAAACTGATCCCTTGGACGTGCCTCATAAATGTGGGAATCTTTTCATTAAAAATGACTGACATTAGTTTTTTAAAATTTATTTACTGGTAAAAAATACCTCTTTAGGTATCATAACCAGCTAAAAACATAAAAAGGGGAATGAACATAGGCGCAATTTGCTTCGGTTTTTAGGGGGCTGGAGTCTTGGTAGTCCCGAAAGGTATGAGGCAAGCTTCGAGCAAAAAAATAGGAAAAGATAAAGGAATTTATTTGTCATTACTGCCACAAAAATGACTTACAGTTAGGTAAAAGTGGCACTGTTGACATAAAAATCGCTTTCTCTTATCGCTTTTAGGTTTTAGTTACATAAGTTTCGGCTTGGATACTGGGAATTTTGGGGGCTAATTTTTGTCTAATTTCTTTTTGAGGGGCTAAGCCCCCAAATTACGCCTATGTGAATGAAAGTGTTAAGCTACACATATAATAGGTTTTTTTATAGTTTATTTGTTTTTTGGGAATTAACATTTAACCAAAATATTTTTGGCTTTTCTTCACAATAAAGATATGTATTTAATAAATATTTTAAGAAACAACAACTTTTTATATTAAAACAGCTTTTATTAGTGGTATTCTGTCGAGACATGATCAGTACAAAACAAAGTACTGGAAGTGAAACTGACATTCCTTTGAAACTTATGTAGCTAACTTCATTTTGAATGTTTACTATTATTTAAATAGCATTTGTCATGTAATAAAATACTCATCATTTTCAAGTGAAGGAACTGATGGAAGTGAAACTAAAAATTAAAAAAAAACACTATTGTAAAAGGATTTTTGACCTTTCCTTGTTTACAGTAAAATAATAACTTAAACTACCTTTGTTCCTACATCCGTATTGTTGGACTTTCTGATATATAATTTGTTATTTACATACTACGTATCAAGTAGGTACTGGTTTCTGTAACTGGTGAAGCAGGTTCTGAAATACGTAACACTGACCGAAATTTAATTTTATTAATGGTAATAAGTTAGGTAGTATTAAATGTGTGGTAAGGCATTATTTTTGTTGGGTTTCGGAAACAAGAATTATGCTTATATTTAGAAAAAATGGAATTTTAAAATAGTATATTATGGGGCGAACACGGAATGTTACTTATTTCCCGTATAGGGTTTTTTAGGGCGCTGCTCACAAATCTGATTTTTTTTTTCGGAAACGTTTTGTTCTTGAGATATGCATTAATAGAGTTGAAATTCAAACTAACTCTATTTTAACTATATTTGCCCTTCTTTTGGCACAGAATTCTTGATTTAAAGATTAGGTGTTAGTGTCTGTGCGTTTAGTCAAGGGGCCACCGACTTCATCATTTTCTGCGCAAAATCTCCTCGTATTCCCTCATTCCGTATATAAAATGTTATTTATTTTTTAAATCAAATCTTTAAAATGACTACTTCCTAGGTAACGATACGAAGCCCTCGAAACCACTATTGAAATAGAGTTACAGAAGATTTCGCGTAGATAATAATGACGTCGGTCGTTGACTAAACGCTCGGACTTTACAAAATATTTATTATATACCTGTTAAATCCCCGTTTTCTATGTATTTTACACATTTTGTGAAATAGATTGCCAAGGTTTATTTTAAAAACGCTAGAACCATGTTTACACTGCAATTAATTGAAAACGATTAAAAGCAAAGCTATTCAATTAAATGCAAAAATCCCTCAGATTTGTGGTCATCGCACCAAAAAACCCTGTATACCACATTTTGTCATCATCGGATATGACTCAACTTTCTAGATAATTACCAAAACTAATGTTGGCAACTACACATTGATAATGTTAACATAAACCGGAACTAACATTGCAACTACAAAAGAATATTTAAAATATATATTAAATCTACCGGGTGATGCATCGCCGGGCAGGACATAGGAAATCCCATGTAATTTTTAATGGGGTCAATTATTGGCTCCCCTAATTATTTTAGAGAAAAATTCTATAAAACCCGTTAAATACAACTTTAATCTTTTCAGTGTTCGATTTTTTGATAATAATAAAACACTAAATTTCAAAATGACAACGTTATGTCACGCTAACTGGTATTTTTATTGTTGTTCATAAATATGAGGCGATAATATTGTAACAATTTTTAAAAATATATTAGCATCTAACTAGCAAACGGGTTAACCGAAAAATCTAAAGTTTTTACCAAGGACGTAGATTTGCATGCTCTTCAATAAACTTCAATAGAATTATTCTCTAAAGAATTGGGGAGCCAATAATTGACCCCATAAAAATTACATGGGATTTCCTATGTCCCGCCCGGCGATGTATCACCTGGTATAACCAATACCTCCTAAAGAACAGAAGGCCTCGGCGCTTAAATTATATTAGGCCTGACGTCATCAAATCTAGGCCGAGACCTTTTTCCATATAAAATGCATTGTATTGTAGCTCAGAGCACTATTGTGAATGACATCGCCACCGGCGCATTCAATATTGTACTGTTCTACTACAATTCCGGCTTCTTGAACTTTGTCCTAGGTAGTTTTTTGGGTAGTTTTACTAGTTTAGTTTAAGGTAAACAGAAGCGTTAGTTTGTTTATTTCTTGCCGGTTTCGGACGTTTTCTGATTATTTCAAAAAAAAAAAAGTAGTTTTATTATTGAAATTACACTTTAAAACTAATGTGAATATGCCGTATAAGTGTTGCGCACCGGGGTGCCGTGGAAATTACGAGAGTAAACTCCAGTTATGACAGTAAACCCCATTAGTGACAGTATACCGATAATGACGCTAAAATCTCCAATATTACATTTATGTGGATATCGGGTTGTTGCTTTGAAATTTCGTTTTCCCGAAAAAAAATCGAATGGGATGCGACTAAGGGTTCAGTTCACGTTCTGGCAGCCCCGTTTAAACCGGAAACCCTTAACAACATTATAAAAATTCACATATATAACAAACTTTGTTATAATAATGCGTATGGTACCTATACACTGCTAGGCCTAGATATGATGACGTCACGCGCCAAGCCCCCAGGCCTTATGTTTTAGGAGGTATTGGCATAACATCTTTACGGTACATAACTTTAAAAAACGTGCTGTTTAATGTATATGAAAAATAATTTTTCAAAACTTAAAAATATTAGTAACATTGGCATCTCGTCAGCTGATAAACTGTTCCCTGGCTCGCAGAAAATAGCTTTTCGATACTCGTGTGTAACAATATCCTAAATCTTTATTGTAATTTTTGAGATTAATGATCCCAAAGTTACGCCACACCAATCAGTCTTCGTCTATCAATACATCAGTCACTTCCAGATATAATCACTCTGTTTGGCAACGTCGCTGTTGCAACTATGCCAACAACCTTCGTTTAGAAAACAATGGCTGAATGTCACCATCCATTACCCGCGATAAATGGACAATCATAATCCCGGTATTGTTCCACCGTGTCGCTGACAATTTATGTCGTGTATGGTACATAAACATGAGATATGACCCTTTCTATTTTATATATACAGTGTGTTGACCTTTCACTATTTTATTCTGTGTTCATTAGCTTAGAGTCAGCTTAGGTTCTGGAGTAATTAAGTACCCGCGATTCAAATTTAGTAGCACAATGTTGCAGTTTTGTCAGTTTCAATTTGGTCAATCAGCTAATAAAAATGGGTATCTAGATTCAACTTGGCAAACCATTAGTGTTTTCCTTTTACCTTTTAGAACCGTTCTCTGTACTGTCAATAGTGTCAAGAACGGTTCTACAACAAAATGTCAAAAAATTGTAAGAGGAACACTTATGGTGTCGTTCCGGGCGGTTCTGGAGCATAAAAGGAATACAGCACATATTAACAGAAAGTCCGGTAAAGATTTTTGGTTTGTGTCTCAGCTAGAAATGAGCAGGTTTTTAAAACAACGCAATACATATCAGAAAACAATTGGTCGTTATCAGATCATCATCTTTAAACAAGCTAAATAAGACAAGGAAAGACCAAATATCAGAGCGTTCAGAGTAGTTTTATGAAACGCCCATAGATAACCTACATTTAGATCCGCAGTGGCAAGAAGGATTTTTCGGATTTTTACGACCTTGCGCAGTGGGTGGACGAACATGCGCACTTAAAAGCCGTGGCAAAATACAAACACCGGCACTCCGTACCCTCCGTCCGCGGTCTGACCGTAACGCTCATTAGCTACCGTACTTCGAACAGAAAACCAGGACGTCGTCAACAAATTCTTTCCTGTAATGCGGATAGTTTGTTTGGTGCCGGGTGCGTTTACCCTCAACTGGCTTGCGCTCAAACCGGTTTTTGCCCATGAAATAGACCTTTTGTTTCGCGCAGGTTATAACATTGGCAATCCATCGAGATCAGTGGAAACACCACGTAAAAAGGGGTTATGTTTTCTCTCTAGCTTTTCGCGCTTAACGGTTTTTAATTGATTTTTGCTTTTTTCGGTCCTGTGTTTTCCTTATAAACAGTTTTTATTGATTTATTGTTGACCCTGTTAAAGATCACAATGAAACGTTAAGTTTTTAGATATTCGCACTTAAACTCTAATCAAACAGTGCCGACTTCGTATTTTTTTTATTGCAGATTTTTAATTAAATCCACAATGGATCCACAATCCCACCAGAGGGAGCTAAATCTGGCTGACTAGGAAATGTTGCAACAACAACCTAATATAGTTTATAATTTTTAGGAGTTTTTTAAGTTGTGCAACTGGGTGCTTTGTTATAATAAAAATACTTTATATAAAAATAAAATTAAAAGCGTTTTTTTAGGGGAATTTTTAAGGTCAAAATATGCGTAAAAAAATTATATATTTTGAAGTTTTGTTACATTTCTTGATCAATTCTTACAAAAATTTGCTCCTATCTGCTACTTTTGGCATTGAATTTTCTTAAAAAACATAATTATGGGGTGTAATTACTGCTAATGACCATAATTTTGTATGCACCCTAAAAAAATGCATTTTTGTGATACAACAAATTGTTTTTAAGAAAAGTAGTAGGCCGTGACTGCTGACTAGCTATGTTTGTTTACAATATTAATTAATTTTGTATTAAATACCCACATTGTGTCTGCCATTTTTGTCATAAAATGTTGTTTTTTTCTTTTGGGGTGGGGGTGCAACTTAAGATGGCACTAGGTCGGGGTGTGCCTTTTATAGTAGGGAAGCCCACGATGCTAAATGAGGATTTACTCGAGCGTCATAGAGACCTATTGAATTGCAATGCTTAGATGATAAGAAGAATAAAATTTTATATACTGTATACCTTTTCATCGGTGTGGAAAGCGGCTATAGATTTTTTAATATGTCAAAAAAAATAAATACTGTTAATAGGTATGTTCCAGCAGCGTGTTGGAAACATATTAGCAACAGTCGTAAAACGCAGAAATTGTTACAAACATTGGTCAGAAATGTTGGCAACAGTTTTCTGCTGGAACGAAAAATAAACAAGGCGTGCATACTGCTTATACGTCAATACAAGAAAGGTTATGTTAAACATTTGTCAGTAATGTTTGAAGAAAGTTTGCAAACTTTTCAAACAGTTTTCAACGTGTTTCCAGACATCTTAAAGCTGCAATTCTGGAACAATAAACAATTGTATAATTTTACAAACATGGCACTGCTGGAACGACAAATTTGACGTGCGCATAATCTGAACATTTTGAAAGCCTGCCTGCTGGAACAAACCTATTATTTCGGCATGTCGAGACCGTTCGGATCGTATCGGATTATATATTTTTCGTTAGCCTTAAATTATTTTCGTCAAAATAAAAAGTAGCCAGGTTCGAGAACGTCAAAATGGAGTTTTTTTAACTTTGTAACCCTCCGCTTTCTTTACATTACTCTCAAATTGTCAGATTAGTAGAATATACACTGTTTAGCATGTAATTAACTTACCCTATCTTCATCTGACGCTTTCGAAAATTTCTGATGGATATATCTTGGTTTTTATACGACCTGCCCTGTATACGGAGCTCATATTTGGTGGAGGTGCGTAACCGGAGGTACAAGGTATGTTCCAGTAAATTAATCTGCTGCGCTGTAGTAAATCCCGAAATCCTATCTTGGGCTCCCCCTACCATTAGGACATAATGTTGAAAGAAAAAAGTGTTGCTTTGACGTCCAAAAAATGCGTCTTTAATTTTTGTAATTAATTTTGAGATACCTTGTATATAGGTCGGTTTTACCCCAACCTGCGTAGAATCTAGCGGAAGCGTGGTGTAAGGGCTCGGCTAAGATACCAGCCTCTCACCGCAGAGACCCGGGTCCGAACGGAATCGCCACATCGGCATTTTTAATCGTTCGCCACCTCACAGTTGGCACTGGCAAACCACTGTGTAATGTTCTACCAGTCGTAGCTAGTAGTTACTTAAAAATTACTTGGTGGTGGCACTAGTGCTGTGAAATACAAAAACTGCATGTTTCAGTGCTTGGATAATGTTGACGGAATAGGATAAAAGATGAATTAAACATCAAATAACTTGGCACTCTGGTGTTTAGTCATAAGGCTTTGTGAGATGTCACAAAGATTAAAAACAGAATTAAAACCACTTGATTTGTAAAAATTGCTGTGTTTCGCTTTCCAAATGTATTATCTGAGAATGTATGATGAAGGTTTTGAATTACGTAAAATTTAAATAATGTCAGATTATTATCACGCTTTAATTAATAAACACATCATTGCAAAACAAATTAATGTCTTAATAAAGGAATGTTTTTAAGTTCAACAGAAAGTTCACCTGATATAATATATGTATTACTTTTCACCCCGTATCTCGTTACGTTAAGTTTATAATTAAAAAGAAAGTAACGATTAAAATGTAATTAAAGTCATAATAACAAATTGTATGATTGTCACCCAAGGCCAAAAGTTTTCAAATAATAATTCGTCGAGCACTTTTCTATTTTGTGTTATTATTTCTATTCCGGTAAAGTTTTTGAAAAGCTTTTCCGCTTGACACATAATCAGGGAATTTGTTCGCAAACCCTGAAAAATCCATTATGTTCCTCGTGGGAAAATACGTTCTTCTATCAAAATTCGTCGCAGCTTTTAGCTCTTGACACATTTAGAAAAGAGTTAAGGTTTGGTGACTTGAGCTTAAGTTGGACAAACAGCCATTATATTTTTTATTTAGCCTTTGTTTATAGCCAGAGCCTGACTATAATAAACACTGACTCAAAAATAATAAAACTTACCAAAAAGTTAAAAATAATAGATAAATAAAAAATCGGGTAATAATTATTATTAGTAGTTTATAGCGCATATGTTATTACCCGACGATTTTTTTTAATTATATTTTTTTCTTTTTAGTGAGTTTTATTATTATTTTTTTTTAAATCGATTTATTTTATTTTTAAAGTGTTTATTTTTCGCTTTTTACTTAGTTTTTGACTTCTAATTTATTATTATTACTATTAAATCGGTAGCCATACACTAAAAAACACTACCAGTACCTCTTTAAAAACTACATTAAAAGGCACAATGACGTGTAATTTGATTGGTTTGAAACGTTACAGACGATCATGCAAAACTGTCACATTCGGGGAGGGGGGGTCATGGACAGTTCTGATAGTTGTTTTTTTAAATTTCTTATTAAAACGAATAAAAAAAAGATTTAAGTAAACATAAATTCCCCCCAATGTCAATCAATCGATTTACATCGTCCCTGTGCTTTTAATCGTACTTTCTCTTTCAGTTCGGTGAAAAGGGTAAATTTTACCTCAAAGTTGTCGACTCTGAATGCACCCCTGAAGTTTGAGCATATACCAGTCTAGAAACAGCTTTGCCTCACGAACAACGTACGGCAGAGAGAAAACAGTAGGTCTAGTACCTTTCTCTCTTGCGATCCTGGTTTGGTTTTTTATGGGTCCACCGCGGAAGTGTACTCTTTTAAATAAAAACCAGTTTTAAAGAACTTAACCACCTGTTACACAAAAGTTAGGACATTTAGGACATACGTATATTTAGACTTTACTTAAAATTTCTTAAAATCACCTAAGGATCAGCATTTTATCATGAAACACCCTGTATCGTACATTTTGCAGTTTTTCTTGCATGCAAGCAGTTGGTTTATTAATACCTAAATTTAAAAAATAACCTATATACCTCCCGGCGAAACATGGTGCATGCGAGGCCACGCTAAACAATATTACAAAGGTGAAGACTGCAAAAGGTCAGAGGTTTTAAAATAGCAAAAGCATAAAGGCTAGACCATCGATTAATATTGTTTGTTTACGTCATTGAGCCATTAGGTTTGCCAAAACGGATTTTGATATTAAAATTTGACAATATTGTAAATTTTTCGAGGTATGCCTATAGAATGAATAATGGTTATATTTGGAGGAAAATAAATTTGGATATCGTGAAAGGAAAAGCTATAATAAATCAAAATAATTTGGGGTTTGCTAACAGACACGTGGATAACGATATTTAAATTTATAGAAAATTATATTCAGCTATTTATACTGGGTGTTTTCCAGTTGCGGTAAATAATTAAAGGGCTCATTTCAGAGCTAATTCTATGAAAAAATTATATACTAAACATAGGTCCGGTCCGAAAATGCATTGATTCCTAGATACATTGTGCTATACTTAATTAAAACGCTTTTTATTTATATCTTTAATATTTCCCATTCGATTTGTATAAAATTTGGCAGTGGCATTAACAACAGTAAGGGCAATATTTAACTTAATTAAGTCCAGTGGCGTCTGGCAGGGAACATAAACAAGTATTTCTGACAAAAATAATTTACGCCACTGATTTTTGTGGTATGTTTATATTTTTATTTAAGTTAAGAGCACACTATAAAAACAAATAAAATCCAAGATGGTCGGTATCAAATGAAGGGGCTTGATTGGTAGAATAGAGCTCACTATAAAAATTCCAAAATGGCTTCGCCACAAAATGGTGAATTACATATTTTAGACAACTACTTCAATATAGAATTTTTGGTTAGTTCTGGTTAGTTACAGTGAGGCATTACATGAACTCAATAGAATAAGAAGTATTAACTTACCACAAAACTAAAAACTTAAAAATAAATTATGGAAAAAAATGTTAAACGGTTTTAATGTTCTAAAAGCAAGAAATAATTCGGTAAGTCCTTCTTATCAATGTGAGGTATTGCCCAGACAAATAATAAAATCGTTAAGCACTTGAAATTTCTATCATAATATTTACTGTGGATACGCTGGGCCCAACGGTTTTATTATTTGTTTGCTCAATAACCCAGGATTTACCAAACCATGTTGCTAAGTCTTTAATTAAATTTTACGCCATACATAAAACATATAAATAGCTACATTTATTTTATTTTTTGACGTGTAATAATTTTTAAAAAACACACAGATGACTCCACTGAGATATTGATCATAAATTGTCGTTTGTCATGTATATTACTATTTAAATTAGTGTTTAAATAATAATATCCGAACTATCTAACGTCATCGCATCACATATTCTACATGCTGTTTCTATTAAATTGTAAAAAAGGCGTCGCGTGACATTTAAACCTATTACCCATGATTTTAAAGATATTAATGATATGTTGTGAGATGCCCAACCATTCTGACTAATCGAATAATTATATGTTTTTAAAGTTATTAAAAATTATTCGTCTGTATTTTTAGATGAGGCAACAGGATTTCATGTTTTATTAAGGCCTCGCCCATCCATCAAATTTGCTAGAATCGTTAATATAATTGCGTATATTTTTTACGGAGTTTTACGTATAAACAGAACATAAAGCAAATCTTCTAGTAGTCCGGGAGGTAGCAACGTCGGGAAAAGCAAGAATTTTAGGTTGGCTGATGTTTGATATGTTGTTCTTCCTCCTTCAGGTAGATCCTGGCGGTAGCGGTTGCGTTGGCGCTCAGCTCTTGACCTTTAGAGCTGTTACCTTGACATTTAGAAGTGTCACTGATATGTCAAGAACTGCAGACCTGTGACATTAGAGCTGTCACCTTGGCATTCTAGAGCTGTCACTGATATGTCAAAATATACCAGACCTGGTTCAGATAGTTATCGTTCAAGGGTGATCGACATATACCAAACGGTTCAATAAGATTAAAAGAGTGTCTGGCAATAAAAAAAATTATTTGGTAAGCCTATCTTAACATAAGAAATTAAAAAATAGGTTTCCTTAAATGTTTTCGAAACCTTGGATTATTACCTGTACAGGTAGGATGCGAACTAATAAACACAACCACGACCGCCAGCCAGACAGCTCAGGGTCTATCCAGAAGAGAAAGGGAAACAACATATCAAAAAATCAGCTGACCTAATATTCGTTTTCGAAAACGTTGCTACCTCCTATACTATAGAGCTTGGTGATTGGTGATCGGTAGAAATTTAAAAATTACCCAAATAATATATTTTTATAATATGTGTAATAACCACTTTAAATATTTTATTGATGTTTGATACACAGCCGCTATGCATTAAGAGGCATTTTCTGATGTCTAAAAATAATTTTTATTTGGTCCAGTGCCGTTCCAGCGGATTTTCAATTAAACTCTTTTTTAATAAAAATATTGTATGCCGCTGATTTCTTTCGAAACAAAATTCTTTTTATAATTTTAATTGAGCGTGATCTCTTAATTTTCTTTCGTCCAACACATAGATTTTACGTAAAAAGATTAGAAGCATTTTATATACAAGTTGTTTCCGAACATATAGGCATATTGCCAAGGACAAACAATAACCAATAATTCATAAAGGTCATAAACTTTTTTGTTACAAAATAATCAGCTGTTTTTTTGTGACGTTTGGTATATTTATTAGTACTCTACTATAAAGTGTGATAAGTATAGTAAAAATTATTATACATAATTATTTTTGACACAAAAATGGGCAACTACCTTGTTTTTACTTATTAGTCATCATTTGTCCTCAGAATTTACGTTCATTTTTTTATTTGAAGGTATTGATTATCTTCTTAACTAGAAATATTTTACTAACTTTCTAACTTTTGTCTCATTATTTGTTATTGTTTGTTCTTAGCAAATTTTTCCTACGTTTATGCTTATTCCCTCTTGTAAGATTTGCTTCAATCTCCCCCATACCAATGTCACGTATGATTTTAAATTTTAAAAAAGCAAAAAATAGGTCCTGGACCCAAAAAGTTACTCTTGGTTATTACCAGAGAACATATCTGCTCAACGTAGCTTTTTTTTCCTGTTTCTAGAGGAACAAAATTGCCTAATATTTGCACAACCCCCTCCCCTTCACCCACAGTAATATTCAACTCTAACCCCCCCGCTCCCCTTAAATGCCTCACGTAATTTATGGACGCCCCTCTTATAATTAAGCCTGTAGAGGAGCGAGAGGCATTTAGGGAGAGGGGGTCTGTGCAAATAATACTTAAATTTTCTTTTGCTAGAAACAGGAAAAAATTAACGAAATTGGGGCAGGTCCCCCAGGATAAATGTATCCTATGATGCAGTATATCTTTTGGGTCAAGGGCTTTTTTGCTCTTCAAAATTATTTCGACGACAAAAGTAATTCCGGTTTGAGAAATGTTTGCCTTTTTATATTCCTGTAAATCTTATGTGAGATTGAGGATAGAGGGAAGGGTTTAATCAAATCTTACCATAAGGAGAAGAGGAGTAAAAACACAGAAAAAAACGCCTTACGTGATTTATGGACACTCGCTGTATATTCTTAAAGACAACACTAGTGTAGTATAAGGCATTTTCTATGCATGAAAACAGTGTGCTATTTGGTTATTTTCACGTAATGTGGTCGTAGGAAAACCCATTTGTTCAACTGCTAACATTCTATCATCATTATTATGTCATACTCGGCCCCGATAAATAAATTTTTCAACGACCGTTAAAAAAAAATGTTGTTTTTTTATTGTTAACATGAAGTTAAAGTACTCCATTCTAGGACACTACATAAACAGTTAAAAAAGTAACTTTTTTAACACCTTATACCGGTGCCCACGATCACTTTCCGGCTGCCATTATTTTATTTCTTTATCGATACTTACGAAATTTGGTCGAGTTGTTAGACTAGCGAAAAGTAATTTTTAGATGTATATGAGAGGTTTTTACGACCTCCGGTTTTACTGGAAATGACTGGAACTTTGATTTTAAATGGGAATTCTCCCTGTATATTTTATTGTGTTTTTTGGATTCTTCAGATCAGTTTTCAATCGAAATACAAGATTTTTAAAATAAATTGTGGTCAGATTTTTATTTTACATCTAGAGTGCCATGATCATTCTAAAATTACTCCTTATACTTTACTTACTTTCAAAAAATACGAAATTGATTTATCTTTTTAAACGTAAAGAGCATTTTTCCACTTAATTTTGGTTTTAAAATGTAATAAAATTTCCACCCCCTAGGCGGGGGTGGCAACCTCCCTCAGGGTTTTGGCGCCCTTGTCTTCGATATAGATTTTGTACCTTCGTATGCTTCATTTCCTGTACTAACTTGCCAAGAACCTAATGTGAATATTACAATAATTTTAATATATAGGGATAGACTTTAGGCTCTCGTTCAGCATGCAAGTCAATTGCCCGCATACTTTGTTTTTGGGCGTCAGCTTTTTCCACTCTTTAAGTCGTGACCCAAAAATCGGTTTATGTCGACTAGACGACGCGATTAGCATAAATCTATATTCCATTATTTCTTTCTCACTTTCTATATTGACGAAAAATGTGTTTCGCTCGTCGGCATTTGGTTCGAGTGGAAAACATTAATAGTGTCGTTGTTTTCCCAATGGTTTCACTTTTTTAATTAAGATAATTTTGCTCTTGACTTTCTGTATTACTATTGTTTCGATTTTTTGTCTGTTTCAGTATGAGAAAGTTTTGATTGAATATTTGATTGGGTAATTGTTACAGGCAAACGTGTTATTATTTCTAACCCGGAAGCAATAAGCTTAGGTGTGTGTTTTGTAATTAAATTTTTCAATTTATCTTTTGTTTTTTTTTAAGAATTAGTCAAGGTCTATTTTGTTCATTTTTGTAATTTTGGAAGATTCGGCCTAAGAAACAATGAAAATGTTTGACATTAGCATATTAGTCCGGACAAATTAGACCTAAAAATAAGGGTGAAGTTACTAAAATTCCCATCAAGCTGAAAATGAACAAAATTGTTTAAAACATACCTAAAAACAAAATGTCCAATCGCCCCATCATTTCGACCGGTGCTAAAAAATTTACTCAAGGTGAAAGATAAAAAAAAGAGTTTTTCAAAAATTTCTCGAAAACCATAAGTTTTATCGCATATTTACCCAAAACAAAAATTGTAGATCATAAAATTATCTACAAAAAGGTATTTATAATTTTTTCCTTATATATGACCGTGTCTAAGATATAACGAGGTGAAGAGTGCAAGCGTCATAACATGCATAAGCACGCCACGTATAGGTACACGATTATTCAGGGTGAAAGTCCTATTAAAGGATTTCGGAAACTACTAAAGATACATTTTTTTAATTTTGGCGCCAAGTTTAAGTAATATTGATCTGTATATGACAAATATATTATCTTTCTTTAAGTTCCTGTTATGCCGGAAGTGCATATTTAAATTAATTGGTCCAATTGACGTTTTCAGTCCCAAAAGTAATCATGAATTTTTTCTATAAAAATCCCTTATTATTTAATTTGGGAGAAAATTTCTATTAAGGAATTTAACTTAGTATGAGTAAAGTTTTAAGAAATATTAATACAGGATGTTTAAAAATTGGGATTAAAAATTATATTGAGAAACACCCACATTTTTATAATAACGCTTTCAACTCTTTGCCTCGTTAAATCTCAGATACGGTCGTATTTAGGAAAAAAATTATGGAAACCTTTTTTGTAGATAATTTTATGATCTACAATTTTTGTTATGGGTAATTATGCAGTTGAACTTACATTTTTAATTTGCGAAAAACCCATTTTTTTACCTTTGACCTTCAGTTAATTTTCTTGCACAGGTCGGAATGATAGAGAGTTTTGTCATTTTGTTCTTAGTTATGTTTTGAACAATTTCGTCCATTTTCAGCTTGATGGAAATTTTAGTAACTTTGAATGTCTAAATTGACCGGACTATATTGTTTTTCGGTGCTTAGTATCATGATTAGTAGACTGGGCCATCGCTATTAAAAGTTTTTGACAACAATTCATGCAAAACTCGTAAATTGTTGATCAAAAAAAGTTTACCAACACATATTCTTAAATGAAATAAATTTCCTACAAAAAGCTTCCTTTGTGAGTTGTCGTCAAATAGGCTGTTTTCACATGTTTGGGCTTTGAACAAATATTTTTTTCAAATTTGGTTTCTTGAGTTTGGATTTTTGTTACTACTACAAATATCAATATTCAAATCCAATAAATATTTTCACAGGAATTTAATAAATTCAGTTCTTCAAAAGTTATTCGATATTGAAGTTGAATCCAAAAGTAATTGAAAGGGCTCCAATTGCTATACAGCGTATTTCGAAACTAATGCACCAAATTTCAATGGCATATACGCACATAAGTACATCTTACTTTATTAGTTTCGGAAATATGACCATCCAAATCAGGTATTTAGGTAATTTTTAAAGTACCGCCATTTGAAGATATTGACTTCATATTGTAGGGTTATAAAGTCCTCGTAAGGAGCTTTAAAATGATGTATCACTCGACCCGCCTTCTCATTTAAGAATTTTGGGGTGGTGGCCCTGGTGGTTAAGGGGTTAAAGGGGCGCCGTCCAATTTTTTGTAAAAAACGTTCCCCCTCAATAAATATCTTGACGTGTTTCGGCGATTTTCTCAAATCTGTCTCGTTTCGAAGATAACTTGAATGGAAAGTTTTTAAATGAAATATATATGTATATATATATATATATATATATATATATATATATTATGTAAGTTATAAATTTTTTTTCTTAGAATTTCAACACCCTATATCTCAGAAAAAAATCGTTTCCGGACAAATGTTTATATAGGAAACTAGGGCCTAATTTTGACGTAGAATATGTCATTAAAATTTGTTGCTTTAATTTCGGAATACCCCGTATATACAAAATTTTATATAGTATTTTTGCCTTATTTTTATCAAGGGAATTTGCCATTAAAAGGTATCATTTTATGTGTACCAAAATAGACTTTAAAAGATGTATAGTACAACCTTTAAAATGCAAAAACACACCCAAAAACTTCAAATTAAATTAACTTAATCCACGAAAGTAATTCGAATGAAATTATTTCCCATTCATTACCAACGAAACTATACTATTTAAAACCTATTTAAAGGCAATGCTAAAACTTAACTAGTCATAGTGATTTCACTTTCACTACTCCAAACTAGCACACAACAGGAAAACACGTGTTTCAGTCGCGTACTGTTGTGACATTTTACATAATGTTATCTAACTCGGAATTGCGCACCGTGTTGAGTTGGTATTATTAGGGCACGTAGTACGGTACAACTATTCTTGGGTCAAAAGTCAATAAATAATTGCACAGTTTAAAATGTCTCTTAAGTGGTGCCAAATATAGGACATAATATTTTGTGAAGTAACAAGACATGGAGACCTAACACAACACATTTTTATTTTCGTGGATTTGCTAAATGTGCAGGGCATATAATACCTTTTTTTTTTGGTTACTATAGTTACAAAAATTAAATATGTCGTGTCTCAATAAAAATCTCTGACCAATATTCCGAACATGTCGGTAATAGTTCGATATAGCGGTTTTCGCTATTATAAGAGATTTTTGAAAAATTCTTTTCAGGGCGTTTCTATAGGTCGATTACGACACAAATCTTTGTGTGCGTTTTCCAAAATCCATTTTTATAATTTATTATTAATAAAAACATATTACGGGAAGGTGGAGTGAACAGGGGTGCTGGGTAGGGACGCAACAGTAGAAATCCTACATTAAACGCCCAAAAACAGTATTTCACAGTACACACCGCACTTTCTGTTTACAAAAATGTTCAAAAATTGTTTAAAAAAATAAAAATAAATAATAGTACAACAATCCCGCCATGGCTGTCAGTGCATAAAAAGAAGAGTTTGCAATATAACTGTAAATGTCTTGCGATGTTGCCAAATAAAGTGAGAAAGTGTCAATAGCTAAAAAAATGGAAGATAACAGGACAAAATTTATATGAAAAATAAGTTACCTATTCCTTCTTCCTATTATAATTTGTAGAGAAAAAAGGAAAATACCTAAACATAAAGAAAGAGGTATTTCTACAAAAAATACCATTGTTTCTCATGGAAATGGTGGATAATCCCCGAAATAGGCTTGGTGTTAATTCTTCATAAGAAGTTTGGCAACGCTGCCTCTATCAAGACCGTCATTTTCATAATGACGAACTTCATGTTATCAGCTGACCAAAATAAATCTTCCTTCTTTAAATAATGGCGGACGAGGTATCTCATATGTGTGGGATAGTTTTTCGAAAAATTTATTACTTTTCAAAATTAATTTACACTTTTCATGTGCCTCAAGTGCAGTATATTAATGTTTTCTTGTGTTTGACGTTTGATTTATACTGTTTTGTCCCCACCCAGCACCCCTGTTCACTCCACCGTCCCGTAAAAATGTTTTTATTAATAATAAATTATAGAAATGGATTTTGGAAAACGCGCACACAGATTTGTGTCATAATCGACCTATAGAAACGCCCTGAAAAAGAATTTTTCGAAAATCTCTTATAATAGCGAAAACCGCTATGTCGAACTATTACCATAATGTCAATAATTTTCTAGCAAGTCATTTGTTATTACTTTTAAGAAATATTGGTGTAATTGAATTTATTTTTTCTTACGAAATCTTTTAATCATGTATCGAAAAATATGACGTTTACAATCACTATGCCCAGTCAGAAAAGCAAGTCTATTCTCCAGTCCCACTCCGGAGTGTCGCATAAAATTAAGAGAAACTGTAGGTTCAATTAAAAAAAAACACCCACATTAGTCCTTTTCTCCTTTAATATTTAAATTAATAAATAGGAAAAAACTATTTCTAATAAAGGAAAGAAAATAAACTTTTGTATTATTCTAGCAAAATTTAATTTTATTTAGTAAAAAGCGTTCCCAAAAAAATACTTTTTAGGATTTTTTAAAACTTTGAAAACACATAATAATAATAAGTGTCGTCTATACATATAGTTTTTTTTTAATAGGCCTTGCGGGACTAAATTTCGAGATATAAGCTTTTAAAATTTGTATATTTAACATTAAATTCGTATCCTGACGGACGTTCTAATAGAGCACGTTCAATTAAATACCATTTTAACTTTTCTTAGAATTTTTACCAAAAACTGAGAATCACTAATTGAGTATATAACAAACGTTTTTCTTAAAAAAAAAACACGTAGGAGCGGTACTCGTATACGAGGTATCTCAAAAAATGTTAATTTTGCTCAAAAGGAAAGTACTATTAATTTTTACAGTATTAAAAATTTTTGTATAAGAAAAATGTTTTTGAATTTAAAATAGCGTTTAAATATGCAAACTTGGTTATTTTAGCTATTTTTGTAAAAAAAATGAAAAACCGAAAAACCGTTTTGATGTGTCGACGCCTCTAGGGACTTTAATGGTCGCAGTACTCCTTGGGAACGTCCTTAAGTGCTACTTGTTAAGCAGGAATCATACAGCCATAGATAACCTACATTTAGATCCGCAGTGGCAAGAAGCATTTTCGGATTTTTACGACCTGGCGCAGTAAACAAATGAATGGGTGGACGAACACACACACTAAAATACAAACAACGGCACCCCGTACCCTTCGTCCGCGGTCTGACCGTGACGCTCATCAGCTACCGTACTTCGAACAGAAAACCAGGACGTCGTCGACATTCTTTCCGATAATGCGGATAGTTTGTTTGGCGCCAGGTGCGTTTACCCTCAACTTGCTTGCGCACAAACCGGTTTTTTCGCCCATGAAATGTAACTTTTGTTTCGCGCAGGTTATAACATTGGCAATACATGCATACAGCTTCTTACTATTTCAACAAGTCATAAAAGGGGCTCAAAAATTTATACAGAGTCAGCTAAATGAAGTCGTTCATAGGCAATGTGTGTAAAAGAGACGGTCTAGCGCGAATGCATGCATGTTGACATTTTGGATAGGATGACTACTCGTACTTCCTTTGTTGTTGCTTTACTGGCCAATGTACCTTTAAATATTGCTTATACAGTATAAATAATCAACAATTTATATTTTAATTTTTTTGTCAAAATGATAAAAGATAGTACTCTATCGAACCATTATGTTGCAAAAAAGTGTCTCTTTATTCCCAATCATTTCACATCAGGTTCTCTCTTTTCGTAAAAAGTTATAGTTGGAGAACAACAAAAATGAAAAACCTTCAACAAACAATTAAAGTAACTAACCTTAACTCTTTATAAAATTAGTACAGAATTTTTTATGTCTCATTTTCATCTTTAACTGCAAGGCCCCCCCACGCCTACGCTTAGCTACGCTACTGGCCTATTGAAGTATCATGGCAATTCCGTTTTCTTTTTAATTATTTTTTTATTACCAATCTAACAAGGTGTATTAAATACTGTGCAAAATATTAAAAAGTAAGTTAATTTATTTTTAATTAAATTTTATGGTATAGTGCTACATTACGTAGAACGATATATTATTAATCAAAATTGCAATAGTTAACTTACTATTTCGCAATTTACTTTTACCAGCCCAGCGGCTGACAACAGTTTTTTTAATTTTATTTAGTCACGTTATACATGTATTTTTTAATGTGGGTTCCCGGATTACTCTCAATTTTGAACCGATTTTAAAAAGTGCACTCTTGAGGTGGTCCCATCGAAACTAAGTGGAGAATCTTTAGGAAAGCGACAGAAGACCTTAAATTTTATAGGCTTGTACCAGGCATTGTGTCGAGAAAAACTGTGACATTAAATCCAGGAAGGGAAGTGTCGCCTGGTCCACAGGAAATCACATTCTTTATAATTGGTATTTTTTGACACGACTCGGCTGTCCAAAATGACATTAGTTTTGACAAAATCAAAACATAATACTCTAATAGTCTAGGAGATAAAAGTAGATTTTGCTGTCCCAGTTTTTTTTCGGTACTATGCTACATTTATTTCTTATACTTTCGAAAAATAATCAGATATTTGCGTTTTGCGAATAGGTACAAAGATAGACATAAAATAATAATATACTAAAAAGAGAAAAACAAACAATTAAAAAGCAGAATTAAAACGACTTCTATTTTTTTGTTTAATCTCACCAAAAAGCCAAAAATAATAAATAAAAAGTTTTTAATTAAGGTCGATTTATAACATAATACTTCGGAAGTTCTTACCAAATGGGAAACTCTTTGATTATTAATTTTACGAAAAAAGGACCTTCTCATAAAAGTCCTGATTGATGAGAAAATACATTTCCACATAAAGATTTGTATGTTGGATGTACGGGATGGCCTAAAAAGACTTGTTTCCAAATTAAAATACAGGTTATTTACTAACTACGGAATGAAAGTTTAGAAGGGTGATTTTGTATGCCATTTTATAAGGAAAAGTTCCTATAAACATATGTCCGGAGTTGCTTCGATTCTGAGATACAGGGCGTTAACTTTTTTAAAAAGTCACTATTATATAAATATCTTAAGATACGAAGCCAGATGGAAAAATAAATGTACAGAACACTAAAAAGTTGTATTTTTAGTTTATAGAAAAAAAATATAAAAACCACATAAAAAACTAGAGGCGTACATTTTTCTCTCAATAATATTGGCTATTGTGCCCACTGAGACGCTACTGGACCCTGTAAAAACTTCAATCTAGTTGGAGCTCTACAAACGCATTATAACATCAAATATCCGTACCAAATTTTAACCAAATCGGTTAAAGGGTATTTAAGATATTTATAAAATAACGATTTTTTAAAACATTTAACAAGCTGTATCTCAGAAACCCAGTAACTCCGGAGATATGTTTATGGGAACTTTTCTTTATAAAATGACATCAGAAATTATCCTTTAAAGTTTCGTGCCGTAGTAAGAAAATACCCTGTATAATAATTTGGAAACAGGCCTTTTTTAAGCCACCCTGTTACATTTAACATACAATTATTTCTTTGGAAATGGATTTTTTCATCAAGCAGGACTTTTTGTATACAGGCACTTTTTTGTAAAGTTAATAATTAAAAAGTTTTCTATTTGTTAAAAACTTCCTAAGAGACGCTGTATATACAATAGAATATAATGTTTTGTATATACCTACTAAAATAATATTATTTAAATAAACAAAAGTTTTTTTATTCCTTTATATGGATTTCCGGCAAGACATTTAATTTAAGTCTTAACATTTAAATATTTTTTTTGTATAGTTTGGTTTGTCGATCATGGTGGACATTATTTTCTAAATCGGCGATATGGAGAAAAAAGGTCATTTAGTTTCTTACAAGTATCTGGAGAACAAACTTTTACAAAATATGTATGTTTTTAAAAAATGTGAAACGCTACTGATATAATATGTTTAATCTATCAACAACAATAACTCAGTCGCATTCATAATTTCAATTAAAAACTGTTTCCATAATGAATAGTTCACGGTGAAAGACAATACAGCTATTCAAAGTCCATGAAACATCTATTTACCCGAAGTCTGACATTAATCATAAATTAAAATTTTAAAACTGTACTGTATCTATTTCTGGCCGCAAAAAGCGTGATTTAAGTCGGCTAACAGTATCTTTTTAATTTCCTTCGTTTATAATTAATTGTTATTTGTAATCCGTATTTCTTCCGCTTCTTTACACAAAATCGTTACAATTTGCCCGACCTTGCATGTTTCAAGAAATTAATTATTTCTTTAACAATGGGGAATTTTGCGTTATTTTGAATATTGCTTTCTTCAATATTTATCGTTTTTCCATTTATTTTATAATTATTTCTTAGTATAGACATTGGAATTTCTAATTGTTGTCACATTTTAAAAATTTTCCAAAACCTACTTTTCGAGAAATTGCTCGCCACAAATCGACAGATCAATTTTTAAAAATCCGGACAAGATTGAGACAAGAAGTAAATTTATATATTTAAGACAGAACAAAAATAATACGTCAAGATCATGTGCACTTTAAAACATTCTTAAGCTGTGTCTAGCCTAAAACAGCGACAAAGCCAGACTGACAAGCTAACCTATAGGGCAAGTTTCTGAGTCATGCGTTCCCTGTCTAATCTTGACCTCCTAGTATTTATCACATTGACACTCAGTTAAACCTATCGAGCTAGCACGACGTGTATATCTTAATTATTGAACGTGATACATAATAATATATGCTTTTGGAATGTCCAGAGCTTTCAAAAAATAAAATTAAAAAGCAATATTCGTATTTAAGACAAAAAGATATATTTTTAAAGATCATAAAAAGTGCTTTAGAATGTAAGTTTGGATTTCTAAAATGTCAAAAAATCAATATGTTTCTAACAACTTTTTGATTTTTTTTATTTGTAGGTAACCTTAACAACCCCTATCTTAAACATTTTTCTGCTACTGTTAAAACATTTATACCATTTTAAAATACATACAAAATAATACATGATTTTAAACAGGTAATATAGCTTATTACTCACGGCCATGACCCACGCTCATCACCCACATCCATTACCCATGGCGGCATACGGGGCTTTAGAGGTACATACATAATAATATTGTGTATATGTTTTTAACGACATTTTTATCCAAAATAATTCATTAGCGAAGGTTCCTATTTTTTAGTGACATAATATGAATATAAAAAAATTCTAATAGCTCCCTTAAATCAACTAATATGAATTCCAATAATCCCCAAGACATTCAGAAGTAGACTATATTGGGCCATATAGGTAAATAAAAGAAGCAAATGCTTGTACTTATTATAAAATTTGAAGTGAATGCGTTTGCTTCTAAGTATAAGCAAATGCTCATGATATAGAAAAATATAGCAGAAGCATTTGCTTATACTTAGAAGCCAAAGCATTTACTTCAAATTTTATAAGTATAAGCATTTGCTTCTTTTTATTCATGGTCCATTATCTCGTTATGACATGGTTGACACTATAGTAATGGAACAAATAAGAGAATATCCAATAATTTGTTGCATATCCTTAAGATTAAAAGATTAAAACTCTTGTACCCTGTTTATTTCTGACACCCTATATTTTTACAAATTGTATTTGTCTCCCTGGTATATTAATAGTCGTAGAAAAGTATGGTATGCAACTCGCACGGAATACTCATTTTCTACGAGTATAACTTTTGCAACACGAGTCACAGGCATACGAGACCGTGCTGGTCCGGGTTTGTCCCACAATATACAATCTTTTTCTGGCTATACAGGATTGAGCCAAAAAATGGGCCTGTAATTAAAAATAAAAATTATAAAGATCTCTATCCATCTTTTAAGGTTTTTAACATGCAACCTTTAGATCCGACACACCCTGTATAGCTGCTAAAATTTGTTTTTAAAGATTTTATTGTATTAGGACCGCTGTAAAAGTATTAAAAATAAATGTATTTGTTATTAGTTTTAGTGCTCAAGTTGCACAAAAAAATTCAAGTTATTTGACCAAAAAAAAAAAAAACGAAAAATTTCGAAAAAAACTTTTTGTATTTATTGGGATTGAGCTGGTGCACGTTGCTTAATTTTTTTTTATCTTAGGATCCCAAACTAGAAACTTCAAGCTTAAAATGCTTTGTTTTTATAATTTTAGTACGACCATTTTTATGCGAAATGCTTGAAAACCATCATTTAGATTTTTTTGTATCCTTAAATTTTTCCACTAGTGAATAATATACGTGAAAAAATTTTAGGCATCTTTTATTTTGAAATTTATAGAGTCAAGACAAGAAAAAAGTTGTCCAAAAATTTCCTGTCAAGACGAGATTTCTTGTCTTTGTCAACCCTATTTTTGTATAATATCTTTTCTTCTTGAGGTTTATTTAAACCATAATTTAAAACATGTCGACACTATACACGTAATATTTCCTTTGTGGGACGGAAAACTTTAAAGACATGGACTTACATAGATTTATGTAGCAAATGCAATAAAACCGGTAATATATTACGAGGAGATAAAATTCTGAATCGATTGGATTTAAAATTGAGTAAAAGAACATCTATAAAAATGGGTCAATGTCAACGTGGAAGTCGTAGATAAAACTTAAAAGGACATTTATTTTAGTAAATTGATTAAATAAATAACACGTAGACCTTCAGTTTAAAAGTAAGAAAAATTATTAATAGTTGGAATACGTACATTATTGTATTTTATTTTATTGGGTCATATATAAAAAGAAGCAAATCCTTTTGCTTATAATAGTAGGGGAACCCAAGATGCTAAATTTGCAGTAACTCGAGCGTTATAGAGACCTATTGGGTTGCAGAGCTTAGATGATAAGAAAAAAAATGTTATATAATGTATACCTTTTCATCGGAGCGTTAAGCGGCTATAGACTTTTGAGTATGTCAAAAAATTATTTTTATTATTTCGGCTTGTGGAAATCGTTCAAATCCTATTAAATTATATATTTTTCGTTATCCTTAAATAATTTTCCTCAAAATAAAAAAAAAATAACCACGCTCGAGCATGTCCAAATGACGTTTTTTTATACAACTTTTTAGCCCTTCGCTTTCTTTACGTCACTCTCAAATTGTCAGATTAGTGGAATATATACTCTTTAGCATGTAATTAATTCACTCTATCTTAATCTGACGTGCACGACAATTTCTGATTGATATATTTTTGTTTTTACGATCGCCCCTGTATACGGGGCTCATATTTGGTGGAGGTATTTAATCGGGTACAAGGTATTCTTCGGTATATTTTTCTGACGCGCTGTAGTAACTTCAGAAATCCCCTCTTGGGCTCCCCTACCATAAGTGTTCAAGCAAATGCTTTTGCTACATTTTTCTATATCGTGAGCATTTGCTTATACTGCCTTTACTTCAAATTTTATAAGTATAAGCATTTGCTTCTTTTTATTCATATAGCCCATTGTGGAGAACTGGATAGCGCTTTTGTAGGTGAGCCTCACTTCATTTCGACTTATGAAGATCTTTTGTTGGTTAGTTGATACTCTCGATTTTCAGATTTTTCACAAAGTTAAAAATACTTTTGGGAAGTATGTTTTAATAAAGTAAGATCCTAAAGTCCGTCGCCTCCTTCAAAGTTATTTTTTTTATCTTTGGACAATCCACGAAGGCTGAAAGCCTAAATACTAACGTACCGTGGGTGAGCTGTTCGGTTTATGTTTATTAAACTTGGAAACATAATATAGGGCGGTACTTTAATAATAATTACCTGAATACCATATTTCCTAAACTAATAATGTTAGATGTAATTACTATAGTATTTTCTTAAACCTCTTTTAAAAATGTTTTTAATGGTAATGTAATATACAGGGTGTTACATTAAAAATATATATACTTTTTGTTCTACTCTGTATTTTATCACCAATATCACCATTAAAACGATTTTTAAAAGAGCTTTAAGGGGGGTAAGGGTTTCAGCGGCAAAAAGATCCCCTTTTTGGGATTTTTTTCAGATATGGTTTAAGCAAAATTATTAAAACCTTTAGAAATTTGTTAGGTAAACTTTTAGCAATATTCTGTATTATTTTCATCAGGAAATATTGAAAAACAAGCCAGTGACAGAGTTAGTCCCAGAACGTCTTAAAAAAAAACAATTTTACTGTTCACTGTATCTCGGTCGGAAATTATCTCAAATCAAAGACTAATAAAATTTAAATTAATAAAATAAAACAAAAATATACTTTGCTCATAGTCACTTTAATTGAATATTTAGCCGTGACAGCTGTTTCGTAGTACAACTACATTTTCAAACGTACTGACAAACTAAAATTATGTTACTTATATATAAACAGTAATACCTAATAAAAAACATATTTTTTAAAAAAGTTTTTAAAATCAATATGGTACAGTTGTGAAATTTAAAGATTTTATTGCTATATTTTATAAAAGTTTTACAAGGGTAGATTTCCTAGGTCAATCTGTGTGTTAAGCAGATGTACATTCTGTTTTTATGTTTATAGATTTCAATATTTTCTAATGTATCTAGTTTTCGCCCTTTTTGTTCTACATGTAATATTTTTAGGGTATTGATTTCTGGAAATTTGTGTCCGGTTTCCAGAAAATGGTTTGCGAAATTTGATGTTGTTTTCCCTAACCTATAACATGAGTTATGTTCTTTAAACCTAGTTTCGAAATTTCTTCCCGTTTGTCCAATGTAACAGCTATTACACTCTTCACAAGTAAGCTTATAAACTCCTGATTTTTAAATTTATTTTGTTTATCTTTCACATTAAATATCATGTTTGATAATCGATTTGATGGTTTATGTGCTATTTTCTGGTTTTTGTTTAGACAGGGTGTTCGAAATTTTTTGTGATATTTGGCCAAAATAAGTTAGGGTTTTAAATGGTTGGTTTGTTTTCAGGTATTTTTGGGTAAATTTGGTTGAGGGTGAGTTGTTTACGTTTCTTATTAATTATAGAGTTTATTAAGGGTGGAGGATAACCATTGTTTTGAGCGATGTTTTTATAGTGTTTAATTCTTTTTCTAAATTTTCTTTGGAAAGTGGAATAGAAAATGCGCGATGTATCATTGATCTGTATGCTGACATTTTGTGGGTAATTGGATGTAAAGAATCATTAGGTATTGTAATATCAGTAAAGTTGGTTTTCTATAGATATCAAAATTTATGGTTCCGTAGTTAGTTTTGTTATTTTAAGATCTAAAAGTTAATGGAGTTTTGTTGTTCTATTTCCAAAGTAAATTTAATCTTAGGGTGTATAGAGTTAATATAATTAAGATTATTTTTTAGCTCTATCTCGTTTCCTGAAAAGCCGACAAGTATGTCATCCACATATCGGTACCAAAATATAACATTATCTGAATGTTTGGAGTTTATAAATGATTCTTCTAGTTTTGACATTTAATTTAGTTAGTTTAATGGCGAAGATATTTATGTCAAAACTAGAAGAATCATTTATAAACTCCAAACATTCAGATAATGTTATATTTTGGTACCGATATGTGGATGACATACTTGTCGGCTTTTCAGGAAACGAGATAGAGCTAAAAAATAATCTTAATTATATTAACTCTATACACCCTAAGATTAAATTTACTTTGGAAATAGAACAACAAAACTCCATTAACTTTTAGATCTTAAAATAACAAAAACTAACTACGGAACCATAAATTTTGATATCTATAGAAAACCAACTTTTACTGATATTACAATACCTAATGATTCTTTACATCCAATTACCCACAAAATGTCAGCATACAAATCAATGATACATCGCGCATTTTCTATTCCACTTTCCAAAGAAAATTTAGAAAAGAATTAAACACTATAAAAACATCGCTCAAAACAATGGTTATCCTCCACCCCTAATAAACTCTATAATTAATAAGAAACGTAAACAACTCACCCTCAACCAAATTTACCCAAAATACCTGAAAAACAAAACCAACCATTTAAAACCCTAACTTATTTTGGCCAAATATCACAAAAATTTCGAACACCCTGTCTAAACAAAACCAGAAAATAGCACATAAACCATCAAATCGATTATCAAACATGATATTTAATGTGAAAGATAAACAAAATAAATTTAAAAAATCAGGAGTTTATAAGCTTACTTGTGAAGAGTGTAATAGCTGTTACATTGGACAAACGGGAAGAAATTTCGAAACTAGGTTTAAAGAACATAACTCATGTTATAGGTTAGGGAAAACAACATCAAATTTCGCAAACCATTTTCTGGAAACCGGACACAAATTTCCAGAAATCAATACCCTAAAAATATTACATGTAGAACAAAAGGGACGAAAACTAGATACATTAGAAAATATTGAAATCTATAAACATAAAAACAGAATGTACATCTGCTTAACACACAGATTGACCTAGGAAATCTACCCCTTGTAAAACTTTTATAAAATATAGCAATAAAATCTTTAAATTTCACAACTGTACCATATTGATTTTAAAAACTTTTTTAAAAAATATGTTTTTATTAGGTATTACTGTTTATATATAAGTAACATAATTTTAGTTTGTCAGTACGTTTGAAAATGTAGTTGTACTACGAAACAGCTGTCACGGCTAAATATTCAATTAAAGTGACTATGAACAAAGTATATTTTTTGTTTTATTTTATTAATTTAAAATGTACGGTCACAAAGTAACGGACGAAACCATAAATTCATTAAAATTTAGTCAAAGTATTATCAAAACTAGACCCCGACGTTCTTTAATTATTTTTTTTCGTTTTAAATTTTTGGTGGCCGTCTAAAGCGTAAACTACAATTTTTACGAAACATTTCGACATTTTGTGGGTGGGAAACCCCTAAATGTCCAAAAAAATGTAAACCAAACGTTGGAGCCAGGTATTTTATATGTAGAGAATGTGTACCAAATTAAAAATTAATCGATCAAGTAGTTTTCAAATGGCAGTGAACACCGGCTTTAAAAAAGTAGTTTTGAAAAAACGAGTTCAAAAGTTTGTGAGGTAAAAAGTGTAATGACAGACTGACGCTGGTTTTTTGTGATGATACATTTCTTGATTTAATTTTATTTATAGAAAACCCTAGATATTATAATGTCCATCGTTTCAGTGTTACCTCAAAGAGCATATGTTTTATCAATAATTTATATTAAAAAAATGCATGATGTTAAATAGTTTTATTACAATAAATATGATATAGGTGATGTATTAAAGCTAAAAAATATCAGAAAGTCCTAGCTACCAGCTCGCACTAATCGTCTCATCAAGCTGGGGTATTGATCAGACAAATAATAAAACGTTTGGGCACGTAAAATTTCATCATAATATTTACTCTGGATGCGCTACGCCTAACGATTTTATTATTTGTCTGATCAAAACCCCACACTGATAAGAAGATTGGTGCGATCTGATAGTTAGGACTTACGGAATTATTTTTTAGTTTTAAGTACATAACCTACATCATTTGTATTGTAATAAAGCCATTAAACATTTTTTTTTAAATATAATTCGTATTAAATTTTATCACAATATAATAAACGGTTTAAATTTTAGGAAGGAGGGCACTTTGGGTCGTTAATAACAAATGTAACTTGACCACAAGTGAAACGTTAATTACGCTGCCCGACATTTGGACGACCCCAAGAAGGACGACGCCACCACAGGGGTCCATTTCTTAGGGTCCCTGTTGTTTCTTGTAGACACATCTAACATTGTAAAGTTTAGATTTATTTATTTTTTAATGGGAGTTACTATTAAGAGGCAGATCATAATAATAGTTACGACTCAGCATTTCTAAGTAAACTTTCCAAATGTCATTATCTTAATTTAAACCCTTTTAAGCCACCCCTATAGGTTTTTGAAAATCAAAATGTAAATATGTAATTTTTTGACTTTTATAATAAAGATAAAATGAAAATAAAAATATTTAAAAACCACAACAAAGCAGCTTTTACCACAGTTTTTCGGTATCACGTACGGATTTTAAAGCAAATGTATTTTTGTTTTATATTGCTGTTCTTTAATCTTTACAAACCTACGTGTTTCAAATTTTATAACGGACTCATAATGATGCCATTATTCTTTAAAATAGAATGTTTGATAAAAAAGAAAGGAAAATAAAACATTTTAAAGCGTATTTTTAAAACCAATAATCATTGGTTCTACAGGGTGTTTCACAACTTATCCGACAAACTTTAAGGACTAATTCTACAATAAAAAATATGAAAAAAAACTTTATTTACGAAATATGTCCTAAACGTCTTAGTTTTGGTTAACTACTGGGTAGTTAATATATAAAAAAATATGTTTTCTTATAATAACTTTTATACCAATTTAGATATATTGAAAAAATTTGGAGAACGCCTCCTATGCTCCAAAAGAAATTTTTTGGCATACAACAAAAAAACGCTTGATTCCGTAAATTTTAGATTTTGGGAGGAAAGATTGTTTTGCTACTTTCATCCCCTGAACTACAATCGTCTAGCAGGGGTGAAACTCACCCCAAAACCAAGTTTGAAGTGTCTGCTATCATTTTCGTTGATATGACAGCTTGTCAAACTGTTAATTCTTATTTTTTAACACGCTTTTATTAGCTTGGGTTGTATCTATCTATCTATCTATCTATCTATCTATTTATCTATCTATCTATCTATCTATGTAACGGAATCTTTGAGCCTAATTTTTACCAACTCCCAGCGATTCAATTTCTTTGAAACTTTGCACACGTATCAAGGACCGATGACAATGCAATAATTTAAAAACAGTATCCCGTTATCCTGATTAGGACCGCCAGGATAAATAAATTCCTTTACAGATCCTCTGTGTCTCTTGACAAAATGGCGAAGGAATTTTTAGTGAATAAACTGGAACATTTATTTTTAAAAAACTAATTGATATATCGAACTAAAAAATGAAAAATAAATAATAGTTTAAAAAAACTAAAAAACACGCTTTTATATGCAACCGAACTAAAAATTAGAAAATTATTTTTCATTACAAAGAGTTTGTCACTTCAGAATAAAAGCGTAGGGTGCTTAATATATTAAATGTTATAATTATTCTATTTGCAAATATCTATGAGGGAAAAGTTATGGAAAAATAGTAAAATGCACCCCACGCTTTTTACTCTGAAGTGACAAACTCTTTGTAATGAAAAATTATTTTCTAATTTTTAGTTCGGTTGCATATAAAAGCGTGTTTTTTAGTTTTTAAACTATTATTTATTTTTAATTATAATATTAAATTACCTGTAAAATCAAGCTACTTTAAGTGAAA
>JACEGR010003300.1:0-107966 GCA_014170235.1 Listronotus bonariensis
CAGGCAAGTACTGTTTTTTTGATAATTTTGAAAATTATGTCTAGAATTAAAAAAACTTTTAAATATACAAACTTGCTCCTAATTTTTATGCGATAACGAGAGTTTCTGTGACTTTTCGGTGTTTTGGCAGTTCTTAAGTTTTTTTCTTATATTACATTTTTAATAGGTATTTACTAATTAACAAATTTAAATTTTCCCATGTAATACCACTAGTGCTAAATTTATTTTCCGAATAATTTAAGCACGTGTGATATTCTGTAAGAACATTTCACACCAAGTTTGTGTTAAATAATATTCTTTAAATTAATATTTGTAACTTTGACACGAGCTTTAAAATTTTACTATAAAATAAATATTTTCAATTTTACCAATTGTAGTTGCAAATATATGTAATTTTAGAGCTTATCATTGTTTATTCTTTTATATTATATATACCTTATATTACTAACAGTTGGTAAAAATAGTTTATTTCTAATTTTTTAGACCCATACCTTGCTTTCGTTTGCTCCTCACTTATGTCTAGTACTTCAGTCTTATGATATTATTTTACTAACTGTAGTTGTATAAAATGTCATTTAGGGACTTAAAACCTTACATTATTTCATATTATATTACGTCTGAAATACTACAACTGGTACAAAATAACATTTTCTTTAATTATGTATGTGAATGACAAACATGACGTTAAAACCACTTTAATGATTTTGTCAAAAAATTCCATTATAATTCGCTCCAGGGTACCCCAGACAGAAGAAAAAAATCCGATAAATACTTGTGTTGTCATGGTAACGCAACCAAAACTACACATTTGATTGGTCAAAAACAGTGGTGTGGAATTTTCATTGAAATCGCATAAAAATAAAAAAGTTTTTTTTTAGTAAATAAACGAGTTTACAAATTTGAAAGTTAGTTTTACAATAAATAATATTAAAAATACCAATATTTTTCCCTTTAAACAATAATTATATTTTTAAGATACCTCGTGTACCAAAAAAATTAATACATTTGATGGTTGCATTTAAGGTTTCGGACCCATGCAGAACTTTTTAAAAAGAATAATTTTTTTTTCGTAACATTGATAATAAAAATGTTTTCAAAATGTAGATAATTTAGGCGGACACAATGTAGGACCCACACCAGTATACTGGCTGAGATAGGAACATTTTTATTTTGAATTTGGAATTTTCAAAAAAAATTTTTTTGCTTTTCCCCTTCCAGAAAAAAAGTTTCAAAAGTTAATCCTTTATGTGTATTTTTTTGCATTTGACCAGGTTTTTGCATTTTTATTCTATCTTTTTTCCTGTTCCTTTATCGTTTTTAGCACTTAAACATGCAGTATTTGCATTTCACAGCACCTTTAGGTAACGAATTAGTGCCACCACGGACTTTACTTTTAAATAACTACTACCTGGAAAATATCTCCCCGGCTGATTCAACCCGGGCCTTCTGTGTTAGAGATCAAAGACTGTTTATCAAACTCGCTACCGAAAGACTATTCAAAAACATTTCTGGAAAAGTATTTTGTGATATATAGTTAATGTTGGTTTCATGATTTACTTTTAGGCCATATTTTTTTACGTTGGGTCCAATTCGTCGTCAATATCACTGAAGTGGTGAATCTCATTTTTTTTAATTTTACAAGAGTGCTTTTTAGGTTTTTTTTTTAAAGACTTTTTTTCTTAGTAAAATAAAATAAGTTAATTATTATATTTTCATAACTTAAAGGCTATTAAAATCTAAATTGTGGAAATTCGTTATATTAAGCAGCAACTTTTTTAAGCAATAACGTTTGCTCTAGTGAATTTCCTATTTTTGGGACACATACGCCACTTTGTGGTATTGCCGACGAATTGACTTTGTGCGTAAACAATTTACCACCCTGAGACCTGAAACAAAGCATTCTTTTTTGGCGAGATACTCCAAAATGTAAACTATATTAATAATAATACTAGTTAGTAAAAACTAAGTACAGGAACGTACCACAAACTTAAAAGGAGGGGGATAGTAATTTTTTTTAAAACTTTGTTATTCTTTTTGTTTAATAAAAAGTGTATTAAACCCTGCCGAAAAAAAAAAGTTATACCATACCATAGAACCAATAGAAACCATTAGAATCTGTGACAAAAACAAAATAGAACTATTGTGCTTTTGTCGTAGATTCTAATGGTTTTTATCAGGAAAGGTAAAATGGTTTTTTATAATTTGGAGAGGAAATAGTTTTTAGCCTTTTTTTGTATGTCAATACACAATTTTATTGAAATAATCTTAAAAAAATACATTTAAAATCAGACCAGAAAACGGATTGTCTTAGGTTGTTAGATAATAGAGTAAGAGTATTTTTTTAAAAGCTAAGTTTGTCAGTGCATGCTCCCAACGTAGGTAGAAGTATGGTAGACTATGAACTTTGACTAATAACGTATGTCCTAAAAGTTTTGGCACAAAACTCATTGTCTTTAATTTTAACAAAAACAAAATAATATCAAGTTGCCTTTGAAAAACAAAAGTTTATTTACTTTATTTACTGTCAGTTGAGATTTATTTATTTTGAAGTTTTCGCTTTAAGATGTCGTATAAATTAGAAATAAGAAAAAGTATCTACAAGTTAGTTGGGCGGATACCCAAAGCTGAAATCTGTCGAATATGCCAGAATGAAAACATTCCACGCAGAACCATTTACAGAACAATAGCGGAGTGCAGCAGGGAATACCATGTCTGAATCTCCCAAAAGTGAAAGACCACGTGCATTTACCGCACAGAGGTCAGAGAGATTGGTGAGAAGAGCAAAAATCAGATTGGAATGTCTGGTCTGCGTCTGCGTCTGGTGGAGCAGAATGGGCCACTCCACATAATTCGATAGTATAGTTTAGTTAAGTATTGAGTTGTAATTTATGATAACTAGTTAGTGTTTAAATAAATTCCTTCATTAAAAAAACTGATAAATATTGTGTGCCAAAACTTTTAGGACATACGTTAGTGGCTTTGGTAGGTACCAGGTACAAAAGTTTAATATGTTAAAACTTAACTTTCGTCATTTTGTAAGAGATGAATTTTATATATTATTACTTGGGTATTTATTAGAAGATATTTTCTTATTCGCCAGACAGTTTTGACAGTTACAACCTCTTGGCAGACAAAGATTTTGGGGTGCCCTTATGGCCCAAAGAAATCCAATATTTGTTATTTAACGAGATATGGCAAAAAGTCATATATAGGAAATGTAGGGTTTTCAAATAGGCATGTCCTAAAAATATTCAGAGTGTTATATGGTTTTTAAACAAACATGTTCTAAAAATATTTTGATGTATACAGAGTGTCCCAAAAACAATGTTAAAAAACTAACCTCACAGCAATAACTTTTTTGGGATACTCTGTATACATCGAAACATTTTTAGGACATGCCTATTTCGAAATCCTATAACTCTTAGGTATTTAGGGACCTCTTCTCATATTTTGTTGAATAACAGCAATATTGGACTTTCTCGGATAATTAAGCCATCCCAAAATGTTTGTCTGACAAGAAGTTGGAACTGTCAAACTCTATGACGACTGAAAAAATATATTTCAATAGATACCCATGTAAGCAACCAAGTAAAAATATAAAATTTAGCTTTTATACCTGTCAAAGCCACTATGAATAAAAATTTATAGTCTATCATTGCTTCTACCTATGTTAGGAGCATACACTAACAAACTCTTCAGCTTTTACAAAATAATGAAAGTCTGCCGCTCACGGGCTCTTGGACTATAAGACAAAACTAACTAGTAAGTACAGTGCGTCCGAACTAACTGTCCACATTTTAATGTCTATAACTTTCTTATTTCTTAAATGAGAAAAAATATTCAAAAACCGACTTGTACAGTGAATTATCAAGTTTTTTTTTTGGCTATGAAGACTACCCAAAACAATTTTATTAACCGAATATATTCACATGCCTTACTTTTTTTTTAATGGTACACCCGTATTTTACCACCAAGAGGTTTTTTAAGAAGCTTTACATAAATACCACACACTACACATAATCTATCTTTAATAGTTTCGGAAATATGACCATTTAAATGTGGAAAATATTATATGTTATTTCTACCTACGTACGGCACAAGCTTAGATTGTGGGTATAATGGAAATTATTGGTATTATTTTCCAAATTTAATTGGTCGTAATTCTGAAACTGTTTAAGATAGATATATCAAATGTAGTATTTTTGTAAACGCTCTCTAAAGAGCCTTTCAATGGTGGTATAATATACCGGTGTGGAAACAAACTTACCGACCATAGGAAATTAAAGCATAGAAAATATTCGTGGCGGGGAGTGAGTTGCTCGCTGCATCGTCGGACGAAAGGGAGGAAGCGTGAAGCCTGGTATCGCTCTGCTCCCTAATCAGCAGTGTTGCAGCGGGGAATTGTAGGGGAGTACATAGTAGACCGGTGGAAAGGATTAAATATACACATTTGTTAAGATCGGCGGTTTGGTTTCCATACCGGTATAGAGTGTTCTATTTTAAAAAAATAAGTTATGTCAATATATTCGGTTAATCAAATTGTTTTCTAAAAACCTTTATAACAAAAATAAAACTTGATAATTCACTGTACCTACAAGTTGGTTTTTAGATCATTTTTTAAGTTAAGAAATAGAAAAATTATAGACATTTAAAATGTGGACAAGTTAGATTAGATTAGTACCAGTGTATTTCTCACAATTTTTGTGAAACTAGCAACTAATATGTGCTCTTTAAAATGGTTATAAAAAACAAAACTAACACTTGCCATTCGGACTTTCGGATCTGTCTTTTGATTTTGTACTTAATCTGTGGACTCTCCATACTTTACTAAACATCGCTCCAAAGGACAGTGTTGAAGCCAATAGCCAAAAGCCAAGCTCTCGTTTGACAAATGGAAGGAAACGCTTCTGGTGGAAACAAATCTGCCATCCAGGCCAAGCAGGTACACTGAAGTGAGGCAAACGATAATTCCAAAAGCATTATTGTGTTGCAGACGGGGTGGGACGACTGAATTACTCTAAAAAAGGTTTAATTTAAGTAGGTAAACTGACTTTTATTCAAGTACAAATTAATATTGGCTATTAAGGTATAGTAGACATCATTGAAAATTCATTTTGTCTGAGCAGATCTATTAAAGTCAAGCAAAACAAGACCGCGCTTAAAAATAAGTTAATGTTAGTTTAAAAAAACTATTTAAACAGCTTTGAAAATGGTACTTGTAAATAGAAATAAACAACAGTAGTCACAACTTGTCTTTTATTTAAGTACAATCAGCTAAAATAGCAAGCTATTAATTGATTCAATAGGTTACAACTAAAAGAACTACGTTAATCGCGATTTGCGAGTCCAGCCCAATATCTCGGAGGTATAAACGTGGCAAAAAAAACAATTTGCATCAATTATGGTAGCTACCGCTTCCACAATCTGGCATTCACTTTTTAATATACCAAAGTAGTTACGACAGACATTTTCGCTTATAGTGTATTAGTCTGGTCAAAAAATCCACTATGATTTTTTGCTTATTAATTTGCTCGGGTGACAAAGGATGTTGTCACCCCACCCTTTACTTTTTTAGTTTTTAAAGAGTACTAACAAAAATTTTACAATAATATAATACAATAAGTTGACATTTTTTGTCATTATCATAGCCTCAAAATTACTTCCGGTTTAATCGGAAGTACCATGAACTTTCTTATTTTAATTACAAGTGCCCACTTTTTTACATTTGTTTTCTCAATGAAACTTATTTTCTTTAATAATATATCATACAGGAAAATTTTTAATTTTCATCACTTATATTAAAAACTAAAAGTACGAAATTATTGTTTATTAAAGACCATGACTATACTTATCACAACCTGTAAAAGTAAAATAGATTATTCTTCTATTTTCACAGCCTACTTAGCAAAAAATATATTCAAAGCAGAAATAATGGCGGTACTTCAGTTTCTTTAAAAGTATTCCCTGGCTGCCATTTAAAAAAAAACCTGTCGTGTATGATACATCATTAAAAACGTAATTTTATAGAGAATACATAAAATAAAAAAACAGTAGGCACGTATATTTGAAATAAGAATGTTTAAGCCAACTTGTACAAAGCATGCTTAAACTCAGTTCTACTAAACTGGCCTTTGAACTTTCCGCAAAATCTCAATTTCTTTTAATTACTTGACACTGACAGCATTATTGAGATTTTACGGAAAGTTCAAGGTCGGAGACGCAAGGAAGAGCACTTCACGGACAAAAGTTGGCAAGACTGGGTAAAATCAAAGCTGATGATCAACCCAGTGGCGTTTAGAATTTGCGCATTTCATTTTGCATTGTTTTGGAAGTGATATTTGTTGAAAGATGTAATTCCAAATGTTTTTCATTTAAAGTAAAAGAATTTACAACCTAATAATAAGTAAAAACTGTTGTATAAACGGTTGTTCTACTAATACAATACACTGTATATCTCCGGCACTGAACAACATGGCCGAAAAATGGGAGATGTGACGTCATAACACGTCGAAGCAGTCATGGCCGAATATCGTGACCGACTTTGGTTTAAACCTGCTTTGTACAACTGGGCCTAAGGTACTTCCGGTTAAACAAAAAATGGTTTTAAAGGTTATAAAAATGACAAAAATGAAAACGAACTTTAAGAATAGCGGGAAATTTTTTAGTCTCTCTGAAAAACTTTAAAAAATGGGGAGGTAACAACATTCTGTGTCACCCGGTATATCTTTCTATTGTTTAAAAAAAGGTACCAGAATCTGTCAGAATATTTTATTTGTCAAATGGCGAAGCTGCAAGCAAAATATTTTGTCGTATTGCAAAATAGTATTTTACGTTATAAGTCCGGTAGGTGACTACAGTACGAGATGTTGACGGACGAGGCGACGCAGAAGCCGAGTCTGGAATATGCCTATATTTTATTTCATACTGTCTTTATGAAAATTAATGAATAAATATTATTTATAAAACTTTAAAAGAACATGTTGTTAGTTTCAAATTATTTCACTTAAATTACGTAGGTAACAGCCTTGTTCTCCATATCATAGGTAACTATGATTATTCTTCGCTTGTTACTGTCAAATTGATAAAAAAATATTACTACAGCTACAACTAGCTCCTAAACGGTTTTAAATAGGTAACGCTAGATAGGTCCAAATTAAATAGAAATTATCAAATTTGGTAAAACAGAATATTTTTGAAAATGGAACAATAAGCTCTCAGCAAACACTATTTGCCGGCAATGTACATTTTTCATATTGGCATTAATGGTAAAGCATTGGCAATTCGTGGCAATATTATGCCAATATCTTATACGCATTAAAAAGTCAACCCTAAATAAACACTTAATTGCCAATAAATTTTACATGCAGGCGAATGGCCGGCAGCATACAAAAATGGCGGCATACCAATCCTGATTAAATAAAGCACGCGTTTTTGTTGCAGGCAAATAAATATTGGATTTTTGAAGGCAAACCTTCAACGCATATTCATACTTTTTAAACCATATTATTAACATTGGTATTTAACTAACATTAAAGCAATTTTTTTGATCCGTTTTATTTATAATGGCAGCTAAACAACATTATTTTATATTTTTTTACATAATTTAAAGGAAATGGCCTTTTCATAACATTTTATGGTTAAAAATTATGCAAATAAAAATTAGGTCAAACAAAATGTTTATTATGTATTTTGGAGCGAATAAAAAATAAAATGATGGTAAAATAAGCTACGTTAATTTCGACCGAAGGTGACCGCTTTGTGCATTTGTTTTCTACGTGGTTTTCTAGATTTTTAGTTTCTTTTTAAAGAAAAGAGTTTTTAATAGACATAATTAAATGTATTCATTACCTAATAAGTGTGTGATTAATTGGTGATGGCTAGTCGAGAAGGCAAGATATTAAAGTAGACTGTCAAAACTTTAATAAAAGTTTTAAAGACGTGTTAATAAAAAATATTATATATATTTAATAGTTTTTTTGACATACCGATAGATGGCGTAATGGACAATAAACTACTACTTTTCTGCAATATCTTCGCTTTTTATCGTCTAAACCGTACTCATTAGACAAAAATAATTCGAGAGCGGTCTGCGATAGGTGATCTCACTTAGCTTTGAAAGAAATATCTTCGGCTAGTGAAAAATCTGCATCTCCAAGTTGGACAGTGTTCCGAGAGATGGTACTTTGCATTGCAAGGAAATTGCATGCAGTAAGGAGTTTTTTCCTATTTTAATTTTCAAATAAAATATCGCATCATTTTAGCTTTTAAAAAAGTATATGCGACAATTTTTGTCAATAAGACGTCAGCTTGCTGCTTGGGAGTAGCTGCATTTGCCCACTTTCGTCTTTGTTATCTTTTGCCAATAACTTATTAATGATAAATGCCATCATCTTAAACGCATTTTTGCCAATAACTTATTAATGACGGATGCCATCACTTTATCTGCAACACGTGGCCTAATAACGGCCAATTGCCCACTTTCGCGTCTTTTTGATACCTTTTGCCAATGCCTTGCCATTAAAGAGTGTTGGCAATGCCAGTAAATTAAATGTACAACGCCGAAAAAAATGTTATATGGGCTGTTTTATAGTAATATGATAATTTTCATTTATTAAAGTTGTTAAAAAATATATTTTTCAAGTAGAAGTTTCTAAATAGTATTAAATAGATAACGCTAGATATAGGTTTAAATAAAATAGAAATTACCAACTTTAGTTAAACAAAATACTTTTAAAAAAGTGTAAGAAGAAGTCTGTTTTGTAGTAATCTAATCATTTTTATTTACTATATAAACGTTTATGACGTAGACGACAACAAATTCCTTGGTCTTATCTCTTCTAACTAAGCCATAAACACCATCTTTACGTTCTTGATACTTAAATTATCATAACGTTTTTACTTATTTCATTAAAGCAAATTACATACAGGGTGTTCATTTAAAAACTTTCCACTCAAGTTATCTTAGAAACGAGACAGATTTGAGAAAATCGCCGAAACACGTCAAGATATTTATTGAGGGGGAACGTTTTACAAAAATGGACGGCGCCCCTTTAACCCCTTAACCACCAGGGCCACTCACCCCAAAATTCTGAAATGAGAAGGCGGGTCGAGGGATACATCATTTTTAAAGCTCCTGACGTGTATTTTATAGCCCTAGTAATATAAAGTCAATATCTTCACCTATCACAAAATGGCGGTACTTAAAAATTACCTAAATACCTGATTTGAATGGTCATATTTCCGAAACTAATAAAGTTAGATGTACTTAATGTGGTATTTTTCTTAAAGCTCATTTAAAGATCTTTTTAATGGTAAAATAATATACAGGGTTCTTAATTAAAAAAATATGTACTTTTTCTTCTACCCTGTATATTACTACCAGTATCACCTTATAAACATTTAAAAGAGCTTTAAGAAAACACCACATTAGGTACATCTAACTTCATTAGTTTCTGAAATAAGGCCATCCAAATAAGGTATTTAGGTAATTTTTAAAGTACCGCCATTTTGTAATAGGTGAAGATATTGACTTCATATTCTAGGGTTATAAAGTACTCGTCAGGAGCTTTAAAATGATGTATCACTCGACCCGCCTTCTCATTTAAGAATTTTGGGGTGGTGGCCCTGGTGGTTAAGGGGTTAAAGGGGCGCCGCCAAATTTTTGTAAAAACGTTTACCCTCATTAAATATCTTGACGTGTTGTTACGACTTTCTCAAATCTGTCTCGTTTCGAAGATAACTTGAGTGGAAAGTTTTCAAATGAACACCCTGTATAATTAAATAAAACCTAAAGAAAAGATTAATTACTAGGTAAGCGAATATCAAAATAAGCTAAGTCTAAAAACAAAAACGAATTCTGGAAAATTTTAATAATCGTTCTCCAATTAGGAGATTACAAGTAAAGAGGAGCTTAAATTGATAATTTAGGTTTTAAAGTAGTAATTGGGTGGGCTTATGATAATTAATAAAGTTTAACGAGATAGAATAATGTTCAAAGTAAAAAAACAACAAGTTAAAAATAGTTTAGAGTAAAGTAATTACGTAAAAAGAATTTATTTTTGTTTATTTCTTTATACCATCTTAAATAATAAAATACAGTGTGTCTACGTAAGTTGGCGTCATATGGAAAACTTTTTAATATCAATTTCACGAAAAAAAGTTATTCTTTATAAACAGTTTTGCATGGCCCAAAATCTAAATAGCATCCATCAGATACTAAATTATATTGGTCATTTACGAGGTTTGGCTAAAACTGTAGTTATTACTAAGGAGTAAAGTATACCTGCATTTTTTACTAATATTTATTATACAAACAAATACATATTTTTGAATTTTTTTCCGCAATAATGGTGAAAATTTAGGTTTGTACATTATTGCTATACATTTCATAATTATTCAACCTTTTGGGACAATTAAAAATAAACTTTTAAATTTGTTGTTATCAAAATAAGAACAATGTATAATGCACTAATGTACAATCTTAAATGTTCTCGATTTTATCAGAACCAAAAAATACAATTTTTTTCCTAACTAAACAAAATACATATCTAAAAATATTTAAATACTAACATCTTTTCTTAATAACAATATTTGGTATTAGTAAAAATACAGGTACTTTACTCCTGAGCAAATATTACATTATTGGCCAAACCTCGGAGACTGAAACATTTTGATCATGCAGAACCTTTTATAAAGAATAACATTTTTTCGTAAAATTAATGACAAAAAAGTTTTCCATATGACCCCAACTTACGTGAACACACTGTATGTAAATTTGGGTAAAAATAAAATTGGGCTATGAAAAATTCTAATAATGACATTTGCTAAACTCAATTTTTGTAATATTACTCTATAGAAGTAATATCAGCATAAATGCTATTTGTCAAACATTTTTGGTTAAACATGCCATTTGTTAGAATAATATCTAATTAATTAACATATGTCTTTAATTACACATATCGAAAGTGACATTTGCCAATAGCAAATGATGAGTTAATTGGTTGATTTCTTTTAACTTGTAGAACCATTCTTTGAAACCTATGAAAACAATTTTAAAAAGAAAACAAAAAAAATGGGATTTGACCATTGACAATACATGTAGTACTAGTATAACTACATTATAAAATAAACACTTACGGTGTTGTCCCAGGCAGTTCTAAAGTATAAAAGGAATAGACCAATTGGCGATTTCAAAGATGAATGAGACCTCTGGTGGTCAACGGCGCAACTTTCTTAGGTTGCGCCGTTGACCAGATGATCGGACATGTTTTACCATTAAAAATAGATATAAATATAATATTATTTATTTCCTTTTTTATGTTTAACACGCGTTTTTGAGCCTTGTGCGTAAATAGCTGTGTGTTTTGCTATCATTTTTTATCAAAATGTCTTTTTTCACCTATATGAAAACGTTTAATATGGCATCAGAAGAGCCATTAACATCTAAAATAAAAAGACGTGTGTATAATCAAAATAATATGGTTGGAATTCAAAATTTGTTCTCCTTTCACTGTGCACGTACTATCGGGAGTGTAATTAAAGCATGAAAAATACTGAGCTTAGCGTCAAAAACAGTTCTTCACTCAATTCGAAAAAGTTTTACATGGCGCTTTCTTCACTAATCACCACTAACAAGAAAAAACCATCCGTTAAACCATCAAGGGCAATACTTAAACTCACAAATCGAGTTTTAACACACTTAATACATATAAATTCATACAAATTCACGACTGTATTGAAACTCAAACAGTATTTTAAACCACTGAATTGTATCCGTAGTTGGTTTCTTGTGAACATTTTTTAAATATTAATACTAAATAGGAAAAATTGCTTTTTAATGTTTCAATAATTATTAGAGCATTACTCTACAATTGTTTCGCCTTTCTAGGGCTTCATCAAGAGTACTTCGAATACTAAATTTAAAAAGAAAAATATTTACAAAACCATTTAACACGTTTTTCCCAAAAGGTCTATAAAATATTATTAGGGGTTTTATTATGCGGCCCAGATGTGGTAATAAATTTATTTATAATTGGCATATCTGCGAAATTTATTTTAATATGAAGAAACATTTTTTGGATATAAACATTAAAAATATGGACAACCACATTAAATTCGATATTTACAGAAAACCAACGACGACAGACACGGTAATAAATTACGCATCGAACCAATCATGGAAAATAAAATTATCTTCTTTTTATAGTTTAATTCACAGACTTGTCACTTTTCCATTAAGTCAAACAAATTTTAACTAAGAACCCTGCATTATTAAACAAATAGCAAAAAACAACGGATATAAAAAATCACTTATTGATAAATTGTTAACAAAGAAAAAACAAAAGTTAATATCTAAAGAGTTTTATAGTATTACAGAACCTAAAAATAATAATTTTAAGTTTATCAATTATATACCAAACATCAGCAATAATGTATCCAATATGCTAGATAAGTTAGGTTATAAAAATGTGTCTGTAAATAAGAGTAACCTAGGTAGATTATTAGTTAACAATAAAGACAAAACAGAAAAATTAGATATGTCAGGGGTTTATAAAGTTAATTGCGCAGACTGTAATGCGGAATATATTGGTCAAAGTGGAAGGAGCATAAAAAATAGAATAAAAGAACACAAAACATCAATTTTAAATGGTTTAAAAAACACAGGCATTTCAACACATTGTTTAAAACAAAACCACTTTATAGATCTTAATAATGTTAAACTACTCCATAGAGAAAACAAAGGTAAAAAATTAAATTTATATGAACAACTAGAAATTAAAGAATTACTTATAGACAATACAACTCTTTCTACCAGTGATCAAATAAATTTCGCAGATATGCCAATTATAAATAAATTTATTACATCTGGGCCGCATAATAAAATCCCTAATAATATTTTATAGACCTTTTTGGGAAAAACGTGTTAAATGGTTCTGTTTGTAAATATTTCTCTTTTTAAATTTAGTATACGAAGTACTCTTGATGAAGCCCTAGAAAGGCGAAACAATTGTAGAGTAATGCTCTAATAATTATTGAAACATTAAAAAGCAATTTTTTCTATTTAGTATTCGTATTTTAAACCGTTTCAATACCCGAAATCCGTAACAAGATCAAAGCTAGCTACCTGCCTATTACCTGCTTTTTTCGACTTTGTTTACGTTTAGTAGCGCCCCCATCGGTAGTTAAAATCGCCATTAGACATCTGCTTAAAAAGGGATATTTCAAAATATCATCTGTCAAATGACACGTGATATTTGTAAAAATTAAAACATAAAATTCGCAATAATTTTTATTTAAATTTCCTATTTTTTTTGTAAAAAATGTATAATTATAATAATATTGCCAAACTACCTAGCCTATAACTACAATATTTACCAATTTATATTTTCTGTTTATAACCCAAGAAAAATCATGTAATTACTACTTCAATATCAATAAAAATTTTAAAACATTTATTGGTGCAATTCTACACTGAAATAATAAATTAAAAGAATTTTATTCTGTAAAATGTTAGCAAGTTAAAGATAACTGAAAATTAAAGGAAAAATTGTAAATGAATCCTCATTATTTTCTTTTCTTATCAGGAGAAGCATGCTTCGAAATTAATTGGCCATTGTCAATAAATTGGCAAAGTATTAAACTTGAGGTTGGCAAAATGAAGATTAAGTTTTTAATGACGATTAAAATTAAGGAATTTTCATTTGGATATTTTAGGTTCTTAAAATTACTTTGATTTTTTTATCTTTGTTTTATGTTTAATTAAAATTGTTGTTTCTGTATAAATTATCCTATAATTTATTTTTACCGTGTTATTACCAGAAAATATCCATACTTATTTTTAATATATATTTTTACCAAATATAAAAACTTAATTCTAAAATATTTCTGTTAAATTCTTAAACTGTTATTTTTTGCAACGGTAGAACTTTTCAAATATTTTTATTACAAACAATGCAACACATAGACATACTGTACTACCATAGAAACCATAGCATTAAGTCTAAATCCTGGATACTGTCATTTGTACAGGGTTCCACATAATAGGCTACCAATTTTAATATTTATTTTTTTTTAGTTTACCAAATAAACCTTTTATTATACCTTATTTAATTCTTAACCTTAAAAAATCACGTCTTGTAAATGACCTCCACCAACTTCAATATATTTTTTCTACTACTGTATAAATAAGAAAACTTTGTGGTCGTAGCAACGCGAATGATAACGAAAGAAAACCTTCGTGTTACCTGGTTGCTAAGCGTTGCTAGCTACGAAAGTAATATTTTCAGCGCTTGGACAAAAAAGTAAGAGTAAAAAAAAGAAAATATGCTTGTGAGAAATATTAGGATTTATTTATAAAAAGTAACTAATTTATGACAAAATATTTTAAAAAACTAGGTTAGGTATTGACATTAAAAGTAATTGTGCAATTTGAGCAATTAGCAAAAGAAATTGGAGGAATAATACTTGAATTAACAGTTTCTAAAATTTGTTGTTGGGGTATCGTTATCACCTTTAACTACGTTAATATTCATATTTTTCACTGTTACTTCATTAGAGGAAATATTGGTAGGAATTTCGTGTAAAATCTTCTTTGAAATTTTCACCTTATTATTATAGGATTTAGCAATATATCCCTCCGCAACAGAAGAAGACTTCCAACCTCCATGCCTTTTAAGTCCAAAATATCGACATCCGAAGCATTGGCAAGGAACGTAGTTGACGTTCTTCTAAAAGAATGGCCAGTGTATCTACTGATGTCTTCATGCTTTAAAAACTTTGCAATTTCTTTAGGTACATTTGAAATAGTGTGCTTTCCAATTACTTGACTAACACATTTACCTCTTTCATAACGATACAATAAGCGCCCATCTAGAGCATTCCTTTATCTCAGCTTAATATATTCCTGTAGAAATCTGACATAAGGAACTGAGCCTTCATCGTTGGTTACTACAAAATTTCTTTTAACTTTATTTTTAGACTCCACTTTTTGTACTATAGCCACGTCATTACTTATTTCTACATCACTTAGCTTCATTCTGTATATTTCGTCTGTCCGGCATGCCCCAGCCACTCCCATAATGGCCATTACTTTCATTGCTAAGTAACTTTGATCAGGCGCGTTAAGTAAAAACTTTATGATTTCTTCATTTTTAAAATTTTTGACTTTTTTGCCCTCATAACCAACGTTTTTCCTTTTAATAAAAGCAACTAGTTTCTTGAACTCCATAATATCTTGATTTTTGTTTACGGAAATTGTTAACTTGAGCATGGAATATACAGACCAGAGGGTTGGTGGTGATAAAGACTAGGATTTTTCTTGAAAATACGCCAACATCAGCCATTCAGAAAACGATTTTATATGTTTGATGGTACCTTCTTTAGATTTGTCTGGCAAAAGTGAGGCAGACGCAAGGTCAGCTGCCTTTTGGATGCCATTTTCATATTCATTTAACATTTTAAAATGGAAATGGATTTATACTAAATTAACAATAATTCAATATTTGACAAGTGCTGATGACAGACAATGTCAACAATAAATGTGTTGCTATGGATTAATTTTTAACAGGTAAAATTTCAAAATCTGTGATATTTCTATTAAAACATGATGTTAATGATTATTAAATTATGCGATACATAGAACAGTAGCAAAAAATATAATACATTACACGATGCGAAAGGCCTTTCAAGTGTTCGAAGGTTTTAAAAACCACCTCACACCAAAAAGTAAACTTTCGCATCTTGTAATGTAAATAACTACCTATTTCAATATTAGATAAAAAGTGGTTCATTACATGGCGTGGCAAACCTTTGTTTATTCCTTCAACTTCTTCACGAACTTTGACTTTAAGTTCCTCGATTATACCTGAACGACTCGCAAACACTTTGGCTTTTAAAAATCCCCACAGGAAAAAATCGGGTGCCGTTAATTAACCACTTTTTATCTAATATTGAAAAATGTGTTAAGTTTGGTGAAGGTCATTCAGAAGACGTGATTTTTAAAAGTTAGAATTAAATTAGCCCAATATTTATAAGTTATCATAAATCTCAAAGAGCAAGCTGTATTTTAGTATAATAAAAAGTTTGTATGGTAAAACAAAAAAAAATAATTCAAATAATAAAATGGGTAGCCTGTATAAAAACTCAGTGTAGTTTGTAGTACACACAACCATATTAACACGCTAGCATTGATTTTTATACAAATGTGACTGTTTTGCATGACCGCCTGTATCTTGGTTATGGTCTCGGCTACGATAACAAGCAAAAGCGGCGAACGGAGAGCATCAAATCTTTGTACTGGTGGCCCTTACTGGCTAGGATGTTTTGTGGTAAGCGGCGTTTTGAAACCAGTTTGCATTGACTAGACATGCTCCGCTAATATTATTTATTCGTTTAAAGCGGGCAGCGGCAGGCTTTTTGCTCACGTATATTGGTGCAGCCTGATTAAAAAATACAAAATACTTTATGCTAACATACGTATACATATCAAATAAAGGCATTACTCTCACGTTCTCCGCTATTCGCTCGCCGCTGGACGCTTGTTATCGTAGTCGTAGCGTAAGGCCTCGGCTACGATATCAAATGAAAGCGGGGAGCAGAGAGTATCAAATCTCTGTATTGGTGGCCGGTAGTGGCTATGATGTTTTGTCGTAAGCGGCGTTTGCTTTCCAGTTTACATTGATTGGAAACGCTCCACTAATAATATTTATTCGTTTCAGGTGGCTAGCGGCTGAGCTTTTTGCTCACGTATATTGCAGCGGCCTGATTTTAAAAATATATTTTTTTATGGCTAACATACAGATCAAAGGCAGCGATCTTCAGTTGCCGCTCGCCGCGTGACGTTTAGTATCTTAGCTGCAGCCTAGAGGTACGATTCTGAACCCGGCTAAAGGAAGCGGCAGGGCGTTATACTTATTTCGCTTTCGCCTTCGGAAGTAAGTAGTAGTGTTGCTGGTAATGTAAATAGCTCTGCAGCTGTCGTCGGTGGTTTGCAGTCTGCCGCCGTATTTGGTATCGTAGCTTTAAGGTACGATACCATTCCTATAATTTTGCGGGATACCTCAAACTTAAGGCACTGCTAGCGTGAAGTTGGTTAAACTCAAATTTGTGAGACTTGCTTCGCGTGAGCTTTACAAGGCCTTTAGAGATTTGCAGGTTTGGAAAAGAGTATGTTGCTGTGTCTGGTTTTGCTGATGGTATGATTAAAAATTTGCTTTTAATGGAAAAAAATTTCGGCTAAAAACCCTCTACGATGCCAAACAAAATGACATCGCCACTCCAAGAATTTATATTGTTTTTTGAAAAATGTATTGTTTTAATTATAACATGTGTTTACAAAAATATAAACCTACTAATATTCAGTTAAAACTTACCTTCTGTGTTTATTCCAAATATTAAAAATAACTAAACCTGTAGCTATAATAATTCCTAAACTTGAGACGACACACATACACACGAATAGTGGAAGTGATACTTTTCGTAGAGATTTTTTTATTATTGTTCTATCTTGAGGTACTTTTCCACCTAAAACCAAATATTACCCAGATATAACTACAATAATATCATATTTAAAATGTTGCCTAAATTATTCTTTAAAACATCTTCTATAATATGCAAATTTGTTAATTTACAAGAAAAAGTTTTTCTTTTTAGTTTTTTATGATATAACGATACAAATTTACATTTGTGCATTAGGAAATACTTATTAAAATATTATTATATACTAAAGAAAGCCTAAGAACTGTCAAACCAGCGAAAAGTGACTGAAACGCTCGTTATCGCGTTAAAAAATTAATAAAAACTTTTTTCTTGTAGAAAAACGAATTTGCATATAAAAGAGTTATTTTTATTTCTTAACATTTTTTCCTAATATAATTTTTAATATTTTCAAAAATTAGGGTAATTTCGGCTTAAACTAAATTCATATTTTTTCAGATTGCTCGTACATACCTTAAAAAATTAATATTGTAATTGATTGCATTTTAGGTTTAAGACCATGCAGAAGTTTTTATAAAGAATAACTTTTTTCGTAAAGTTCATAATAAAATCGTTTCCTATATGTCTGGTGGAGTACCACCCGTGACGAAGCTGGGTACAGTCAAGCGTGAGTTTGTTCACTAAGGACGCCAGCATTGGAGCGTTTTAATCATTGGTTTTCAAATAGTGGGTATTTCCACACTTGCTTTACTAAAAATGTTTTTGTTGTTATCAACAAAGAGATCTTCTTTAAATTTACACTTTTTCCAATAAGGTTCCCTGTGAACCACCCGTGCTTTTGTCTACTTTATAATGTGTTCTTTAGATCAAACGTGGTCAGCGATTCCAGACTTGGATGTTTCGCCTTTTTGAGTATGTTGCTTATGTTCTAGGATTGTTACATTTAACGGTTGTTTTGTTTCATCAATGCACTATGGGATAGAAATCCATTATTTTGGCTCAAAGGCAACTTTGAAATTTTAATGGCTTATGCTGTGTATTTTAAAGTAGATACTTCAAACTACATGTACAAAAAATTATAAAAGGATTTGACGACTTCTATTAGGTTTATAAGAAACTTAAAAAGGTTTTTTAAAAATAAATAAAAATCATACAACCAAAAATAATTAAATATTTAATAATTTTTTTATTTATTTTAGACGATAAAAATTAAAAAGTTATTAATATGTACATTTATTACGTTACTTATGATATTCTTAAATTGTCCTTCCAGTTTGGATGGTAATATTTTCGAAACTAATTGAGATCACATATCAAATATGGTTTTTAAAGGTTTTAAAAATCTTTTGGTGCTGTATATAATATACAGGGTATTCCATCATCCAAAAATCATACTTATTGGCGTATTCTGTATATCATAAGAGATAATAAACATCTATTTACTGGTTAGAAAACTACAGAATTAACTAAACAAACTGATATTATCGTTTTTATTTAATAAAAAATAATAATGTCCATCAAGGTGTTGTAAAATTATAATAATAAATAATAAGTTTTCGTTCCCCAAGAACCACCTGTAATAATGCCTGATATTTTTTTCAATATTTTTCCAGTAAAAAGCGCCTCATTTTAAGTTAGATTGGTAAGTTTCAGAATTTTGGCCAAACAATTTAATTTCTATTCTATCCCATACAACACTTAAAAGCATTCAAAAACCAAACGTAACACATTTGAAAAGGAGAAAGAGTGTATCTACCAAGTGCCATGATAATTGTGGGGAGTCGTACATTGGTGAAACAAAACATCCGTAAAAATCCTAGTAACATACCCGAAAAGGCAAACATCCAAGTCTAGAATCGCTGACCACGTTTGGTCTAAAGAACACATTAAAGTGGACAGAAGCAGGGGTGGTTCACAGAAAACCTCATTGGAAAAAGCATAAATTTAAGAAACTGACTTTATTAAAAATAACAAAAACATTTTTCGTAAACCAAGTCTGAAAATACCCGTTATTTGGATACCATTGTTAAAACGATCCAATGCTGGCGTCATTGGTGAATATCCTCACGCTTGACTGCACTAAATAGAATTGCTTGGTTGTACTATAGACACCCAGAAAAAATGCTAAATTTTTGCTCATCAGCTTGGACGCTCGCTTCATAGAATTTATGAAGCGGGTATCCATCGAGTACACACGTAAATAGTACCACAGTCTCTTAAACTATGAGCTGTGAAGGAGAAATCTGGCAACACAGCACAGTAGGAATGTCAAGTAAAGTTTAGAAGTAAACAAAAACAAGTTTAAACGATTGCTTAGAAGGTTTTTCTGTTTTTAAGAAGTTAAATCGTAGCGCATATTTATTATATATATAAAAAAAATAAGTAATTCATTGTTATATTTAAAAAATAGGACCAGTGTTATGTTTTTACGTTTAAATGTGCGCATATAGTTGGAGCGTACGGCGTACATTATGCCACGAACGTGTTGCGTTTCGGGCTGCAAAACGAATTTTTTTTTTTTTACGGGCTACTAATTAACTAAGTGTGTTTTTTAAAAAATTGGTTTAATTTGTTGTGTTAATCAATAGTGTGTATAGTGCACCAAAAACAATTATTTACCCTAAGCAATATCCTAAGGACTATACTCAACCAATGCGCATAAATATCCTGGTTCACCAAAAAATATTATTTATATAGATATTCTGAAAGTTATTTTCCTAAGGCGGTTATAGGGTAAATATAGTGGATAACCTAATTTAAAGCGTTTGTTATTTTAAAGCGCATCTTATGTAATACGAATTTAGCTTTTATATTTATAACTAAACACACATGCTTTCAATTCATTTCAAGTATTGCAAAGATTACTAAATAATAAATGTTTAGTTAACTTTAAAAAGCTACATTGGTCTGTTCGCAAAAAATGCATAAAGCGGGGTAGAAAACATAACAATTTGAATTTTTTAAATCCTTACCAACAAATTTGTATAAGGCAGAAGAAGAACATTATTGCTTTTTAGGGCAACTATAGTATTTAAAATTAAATTTTATATGTTGTCTAAAACATCCCAAAAAAATCATACTTATATTTTGTTCAAAACACTTAAAAATTAATTATATTTAGTTGTAATCTATTGGGAACTCGTTTTAATATTCCTACTGTACAGCGTTGTTTGCAACGTTGCCTTTCTTATTTACGGCTCATAGTTTTAAGAAGTCTGTGATAGTACGTATAATTTGCAGCTTCATAAAATTCAGCCAAACCAGCGTCCAAACTGATGATCAAAAATTTAGCATTGTTCTGGGGAGTCTATAGTCTATAGTAAAACTATAATTGTCTTCGTCAGGACGACATTAAGTTAGTAGCTGTAAAGAACTTATTTAGTTTACACCTAAAAATGGACAGAGATAGGACTGCCTGAAACGTTGTGTGTGTAAATTAATAAAGACAATGGAAGTACAACATTTTTTAAATATCACTATTGAATCATTAGAGACATTTTGCACCCCTTATTTTGCAATTCCGTTGTGGTTAACGTTATTCTGAGACTGCGCAGTAACGCAAACATGATCCGTTATCGTTATTAACTATACCGGACTCCTTTAATTACGGATGAATACCGGAAAGAGCTTATCGTTATCGTTATCATTATTGTTAAACTGCGTGGTTGCCGGATTGTAGAAATTTTAATATCAATTATTTAAAAGGTTAAAATTTTAATGCCGTATTAATTAAAATATTATTTACACCTAGGCTAGCGAAAAAATCTATAACAGTAATAAAATCAAATAGTGTTAAGAAATTAAAACGGACTTGCAATTTTACGGGTATTCTAAATCAGTAATTAATTTAGATGTTACAATCTGGCACACTTGCTTTTTATTCTACACTCATAGATAATCCTTTGATTCTTACTACCAAACCTAACCTTACTTTTTGTGCCTTGCTTATACTGTATTTTTTAGATCATCTACTTTAAAAAACGAAATCAACAGAAGTGTTGGCATTATGCAGCCTAAATATGAATTTATATTCTTATGAAGAATAGAAAGTAAATACTGATTTTTCGTTCACTTTAAAACAGGCAAAAATAAGGATATGTGTCGAAAGCGCAGACGCAAGATATAGTTTCTTAAAAGAGGCTGCAAAATCTCTGTCTAAAACTATAACGATAACCATAGGAGGCCAAAACACGTGCTATTTATTTTAATAGGGTGCAAAATGTCTCTTATTATCCACCACCTTCAGAGTGAGATGGTTAAACTATTTGAATTGCCTGAATTGTATATTAGTACAGTATAGGTTATTTGTAATAAAATACCAACGTCTATAGGAGCAACCTCAATTTACTTAGGGAATATTTGCTCTAAATGACCTAAATAGTATGGTTTAGATATCTCAACCGTCAATGACTGTAAATTCAGAGTTTACCAACGTTCGTAATGCATTGAAGCCGTAATATATTGCATAGGTATTAATGTTGCAATACATGGTGCAATATATGATGTGTGCCTTTACCAACAGACACCTAAAATTAAAAATAACAAACGAACCATCCAAAAGGGAGTTTAGTTTTTAAACATATTTTAACCAAATTTTCAACCTTGATAATATGACTTACATTTATAAAAATTCTTAAGGTCGCATCATGCTGGAAACCTATTTACATTCTATTAATTTTACGAAAAGTAGTTATTTTTATAAAAAAGGTTCTCGCACTTTAGTCTAAAACTTAAAATTTAGTATATCAGATGTTAGGATTTTTATGAAGAATTTTACCTCCGAAAAGGTGAAAAAACCGTCATTTTTGACAATATAGAATGAAATGAGAAGATGAAATGTTACGGATTAAAAATAACACACAAGCAAATGTGTATATTATAAGATTGTTTTTATGTGATAATGGTGAAAATTTAGGTTTTACATTAGTGCATACTTATTTTGAAATGGAATATGTAAAAAAATCTTTAGAACTCTCAAAACATCAAAAATTATTGCTATGGCAAAAAAATATATAAAAAGCTTTTTCTTAATTAAACAAGCCTGCATATACAGTGTGTCCTAAGGATAGGTGTTACAAAAAGACAAATAGACCAAACAATTTTTTAATTTTAAGACAAAATTTTGGGAAGAAAACTGGTTGCATAGTCTAAAAAACTAATAAATTATACAAAATTTTACATTACAACTTAGAATTATGGGCTAGAAGGAGCGACATTGTAGAAGAAAATTTAATACATTTTAAATATTTTTTAAAAAAAATTTAAAGTATCTTCAAAAGTGTTTATGCATAATATAAAAAATTAGACAAAAATATTTTTTTCTTCTTTAATTCCCTTATTATTTAAATTTTAAATTAAAATTCTAATTGCCTACTAACATTTACCTATACAATTTTGTCCTATTTTAAAAAATAAAGGTACTTTACTTCTGGTCATTTTTTATATTTTTAGTTATAAGCTATGTATTAACAATTAAAGAAAAAAATCTTTAATTTATTAGTTTTGGTCCATGCGACCAGTTCTACCTAAAAAAAAGAACGTTAAAAATTTCAAAATTTTTAGCCATTTTGTCCTCTTGTAACACCTATCCTAGGACACACTGTATGAAAGTTATTTTTTTCGTAAAACTATGTAATAATTAAAAGTTTTTCCATATGGTGCGAACTTAATTAGACAGAACTGTATATTTTATTTAAAAATATTACTAAAAGAGAAACATTTAAATAAATAATAATAAAGCAAAACTATGTAAGAAAAGTAATTTTACCTTTTTGACAAATTTTTGGAAACTGCGAATATTGATTACCTTTCAAGGATTTGCATTTTATAATATATACATACAGGAGATTCTGCACCAAAGAAAACAAAACAAAAGTTTATACAAATATGAGTTTTGCCAAATTTTTCGTTTTCAATATACAGGGTGTTAAACTTTAAAAAATCCGGAAAAATTCGAAAACACTTATTTTAAGTAAAAAAAAATTTGACTGGATATAAACCTAAGTTAAATACGTATAATTTGTTGTTGTTACATAATTGCTAGTAAAGAATTATTATTGTGTTTTCAATAATTTAAAAGCGGTTTTTAAGTATGTAAATGACATTTTAATTATTAGTGGTCCATTATTGGGCTTTCAATAACCATACTGGACAAGGGGGTACTGGGAGACCCTATTTGTTTACAGAACTTTGTAAATTTTTTAAAAATTACGTGAAATTCCCAAAAAAATCTATTCAGAAATGGTATAGTATAATAAATTATCCAGACAAACCGCAAAAATAAATGGGTACTTACTAATGACAGTTACTTGAAATTATAAGAGAGATAGTAATTTGCGAGTTTTAAAACAATATAATTTCTACCATTATTACAATTCTTTCATTCAGTGCCACAGTAATATTTTTTAAAATTAAAATGAATTTATTGAGTTAGTAATTTATAGCCAGCGTAGGTGTAGCTGCGCCAACATATTACACAAAAACATATATACAGGGTGGTGTCATTTGTGATCTTTCACTCAAGTTGTCTTGAAACAGTGACAGATTTGAGAAAATCGCCAGAAACGTAATGCGAAGATATTTGATTGGGGGGAACGGGTTTTACCTAAAAAAGTGGACGGCGTAACCCCATTTACCACCAGGGCCACCACCCCCAAAATTCCCAAATGAGAAGGCGGGTCGAGCTGATGCGCGTGTTTAAAGCTCCTGACGAGTACGCTATATGTAGGAAGGCGAAGTCAATATTCGCCTATTACAGAATCGGCGGTACTTTAGTAACCACCTAAATACCTGATTTGGATGGCCATATTCCGGAAACTAATAAAGGACTAGATGTACCCTGGACGTGATGTTTTCCTACAAGCTCTCATAGAGGTCTTTTTAATGGTGATACTGGTAGTAATATATATAGAGCATTGAAGAAAAAGTACATATTTTTTTATTTAAGAACCCTGCAATAGTATTTCCCTTACTGCATTAAAAAGATGCTTAAATAGAGCTTTAAGAAAATACCACATTAAGTACATTAAACTTTATTAGTTTCGGAAATATGACCATCAAATTAGGTATTTAGGTAATTTTTAAAGTACCGCCATTTTGTAATAGGTGAAGATATTGACTTCATATTCTAGGAGTTATAAAAGTTTACTCTGTCAGGAGCTTTGAAATGATGCGGTATCACTCGACCCGCCTTCTCAATAATGTAAGAATTTTGGGGTGGTGGCCCTGGTGGTTAAGGGGTTGGGGGCAAGGGCGCTGTCCAATTTTTTGTAAAAAACGTCTTCCTCTCAACAAATATCTTGACGTGTTTCGGCAGATTTTCTCAAATCTTGTCTCTGGGTTACCGAAGATAACTTGTGAGTGGAAAAGTTTTAAATGAACACCCTGTATGACCATCGTATTTGGCGCACTTAAAGCACCTTGGCGCCGGTTGTTGGTAATGATGTGGTTAATAAGCTTGGGTAATGGCCGGGTAATAGGCCATGTTACTTCTTAGAACGCATTAATAATGCAGATATTTTTTAACAGTCGTGCAAAAATCGGCTGACTGTTTTGAAATGAACATTATGATTTTAAACAGGTAATATAGCCCATTATCCACGGCCGGCATAAGGTGCTTAAATGTGCATAAATACGATAATGTTTATATGTTTTCTACAGCCTCATTTTTTAAATGAAACTCTTTAAAATTTTGAAAAGGTACGAAAAATAAACTAATAAAAAATTAATTACTTTTGATAAAAAATTTGCAGTAGGCTATAATGTCGCGTATGTAATGGCCGACAAATATCTATTCTGTTATCAGGATCATTAAATTTATTGTTTGTATTAATATTAATCAACAAAGAAACTTGTTTTAAAGTGTTTTTCAGCGATATACCAATAGTCGTAAAAAATTAGAGTATGCAACTCGCACAGAATACTCATTTTCCTATCGTATAACTTGTCATACTTGTGGAAAATTAGTAACATCTCGTGCTTGTCTTATAATATACTATTACCAACTTTTAATTAATTATTAGTCATGATTTGTAAATAATAATTTTCCTATTATATTAGGCGATAGGTAAGAACTCTGATATCAGAGCAAGCTATTGGTTCGTGAGTAGACTTCTTTAAAGAATATTAATTTGCTATAAAGAACTATTTTCTAAATTATTACTTAAGCTATTACTTACCTCGCCATTTCTCTCGATCAAACCATGTCGAAATTATCGGCTTGGGTGTCGTGGTAACCCAAAACAACATAGTTTCCATTTATAACTTGTTCAATTTGCGTGAGAGCTATACGATCTCCCTTGAGAACTAAATGCCACTATTCCCTAAAAAACATTTAGGTATGTATACATTATAGTATAGGAGCGTAGCAAGGTTTGAAAAGAATTTATGTCAGATGATTTTTTGAAATGCTGTTCTCTTCCTTTCCTGGATAGACCCTGGGCTATATGGCTGGCGATATTGGTTGCGTTTATAAGTTCACATTCCACCATTCTACCTGTACAGGGTATCATTCATTTGTTGTCCCTCATGGGAAACTTGGAAACCATAAGAGATATTTAAAATGTCTGATACCCATCCTCAAGTTTCTGAAAAAACATTTATGGTAAAAAGCAGATCATCGCTATCGCAGCATTTCAAATGTATACAGATTTTCGATTTTTTCACTTTTGAAGAGACTCTGTAGCTTGTTGTTACTACAGATACGAGAAAGCCAACCTTGCACACCGTAAAGGCCTTTTCTCCGTGAACAGTGGCAGTCGTCTTGAGCTGTCATTTTTATATGACCCAAACATGCTTTTTATTAGGGACACCCTATAAATGATTAGTAATTAAATTGCTTGTTTTTCGATTAAAATAATATATCATAGTAGGTGGTTTAATAACTTGTACGTCAAATATTGGAAAAATTATGATTTTAAAGACGCATTGCGGATTCTATCTGTTTTTTAATTTTTTTATATTTTTCTTTAAAAGCAATACTTCCATCCCTCAACTCAGGAGATATTTCCGTAGAAAAAAAAAACAAAAAATTAAAAATTAATTAATAAAAAAAAATGTTTATTATTATTTTTTTCACAGGAATTGTCTCCTGAGCTAAGGGATGACAGATTCCTTTTAAAACAAAAATATAAAACAATTTAAAAAACAGATAGAAGCCGCAATGCGTCTTTAAAATCATAATTTTTCCAATATTTGACGTAAAAATTTATTAAACCACCTACTATGATATATTATTTTAATCAGAAAAACAAGCAATTTAATTACCTAATCATTTATAGGGTGTCCCTAATAAAAAAAACATGTTTGGGTCATATGTCAAAAATGACAGCTCAAAAATTTTTGGCTACGCCACTGGATTCTACGAAAAAAGTGTCTGTATAATGTGCAATTAGTTTTCTCGTATCTGTAATAACAACAAAGCTACAGGACCTTTACAAAAGTGAAAATCGAGAATCACCTCTGTATTCTGAAACGCTTCGCGATAGCGATGATCTGTTTTTACCATAAATGTTTTCTCCAAAAAGAGCTCGAGGATGGGGTATCAGATTTTTATTATCTCTTATGGTTCCAAGTTTCTATAAGGGTAACCAAATGGGACCTGCAGTAGGGTGTCCGTTATTTTCCAAATCGAGTTTTTAGCGATCGCCCCTCTGAACTTTTAGTTTATAGCCTGAAAAATATATCCAATGTAAAAATGCTCTGAATTCTGATTTAAACCGTGCCGAAATCATGTTGACTTTTCCATTTAAATAACATAGGGATTTTTGGCCTCTTTTCTTTTTTTTTTCTCAGAGAAAACTAGAATGGAAGAATCTACTTGTTGCACATTCTGATGGGAAATTTAACGTTCAATAAAAAAGTTCTCTTAACGAATTTTTAATTAAGTCAGTCTATAAAGGAGTTATTTTCCGTCAAACGTTGAGTTAAAATTAACGTGTGGCCATCCTCGGGAATTTCATGGTAAACCGGCATTTTTTAAATAAAACGTTCTGTATATTACATCACTAATCAAATAGATATTTTAAAAAGCTATAAAAATACTGCATTTGATATGTCCATCTCTTATTGTTAAAAAAAATGGCCATTTAAATCTAAAAACTATATTAAATTTCCGTTTTATCTTTAGCTCTAAGCTATAAGCACTAAGTTAGTGTCGAAGTAAAAATAGGACACTCATTGTTTAGATCTGATGGCCATATTTCCAAAACTATAAGAGATAAACATATAAAATGTGGTATTTTCTTAAGCTCTCTTAAAAGATCTCTTTATTGGTGATTTAATATACAAAGTGTCTTATTTAAAAATGCTGGTTTACTATTTAATTCCTGAGGATGGCCACAAGTCAATCTTAACTTAACGTTTGACGGTAAATAACTATTAAAGGAGTAACTTAATCGAAAATTCATAGAAGAACTTTTTTGTAGGGTGTTAAATGTATTATCAGAATATGCAATTAGTAGACTTTTTCATCCATTTCGTCTGAGAAAGAAAATTAAAGAGAAAAGTCCAAAAAATCTCATGTTATTTAAATGGAAAAAGCAACATAATTTCGGCACGGTTTAAATTAGGAATTAGGAGCATTTTTACATTGTATATATTTTTTTGGCTACAAACTAAAAGAGTAGGGGCCATTGCTAAAAAAACTTTTGGGAAATAACGGACACCCTACTGTACAGGTAATAATCTAAGGTTTTAAAAACATTAAAAAAAAAAACCTTATTTTCAATGCTCCTCTCTTATCTTTAGATAGGTTTACCAAACATATTTTTTTATTGCCAGACACTTTTATCATTGCTAATTATACAGCGTGTCTTCGGAAGTTCTAACCAAATGGGAAGCTTTTTAATTATTAACTTTGCGAGAAAAAGTGCCTTTCCACAAAAAGTCCTGCTTAATGAGAAAATACGTTTTCATAAAAATATTTGTATGTTGAATATGCAGTCTAAAAATACTTGTTTCTAAATTAAGATACACGTTATTTCCTAACTACGGTACAAGACTTTAAAGGGTATTTTTTCTCATTTTGTGAAGAAAAAGCTCCTACAGATAATTCAAATTAATTCTTGCAGCATTGTTGAAAAGCCCTCATTGGCAGAATTTTGAACTAGTATACGAGTCTATGAGCAATTGATGGTCAAGTTTTTCTTGTTGTTGTGGCAGTTAATATCCTGTTTTTAAAATAATTTTTATATTTTATTAAAAAAATGCAGTTAAAAAACAAGAAGAATTACTCTATGATTTGTGCTAAGTGTTTTGGTGGTTGTCATCATAGATTCCATAAACAATTCTGCCATGAAGCAAAACGGGCAAAGTAGAATTTGTTATGTCTGCAGTTTAAGTGTTAATATTCAAGAACTTACTTTTTGTAACTTTACATAAAATTACGCGGAACGTTAGCTGGTAACTATTCTTTGTTTTATTTAGGTTTTTAGACTATGAAGCCTAATATTTTGTCTGAAATTTAATGTTCCTTGATTTCAAAAGTGCTTGCTTCTAGCCAAGACGCAAACCCTAAATTGTATATTTCTGTAAAATATGGTAAATATTTTCCACACTTTCTGATCTAGATACCCAGTTTTATCAGCTGATTGACCGAATTGCAACACTGCTGCTCCTTTATTTGAATTCCCTATAAACATACGTCCGAAGTTGCTTCGTTTCTGCGATACAGGGCGTTACTTATTTTTTTAAAGCCGATATTTTATAAATATCTTAACTACGAGGTCAGATACAAAAAAAACTATGACACTAAAAAGTTGTATTTATAGTTGCTTTATGGAAAAAATATAAAAACCACATAAAAGCCAAACGCCCACTTTTTCTCTCAATAATATTGGCTGTTGTGCCTACGAAGATGTTACTGGACCCAGTAAAGTCAATCTAGTCAGAGCTTTAGAAACGCTTAAATACATCAAACAAATGTACGAAATTTCAACCAAATCGGTTAGAGGGTATTCAAGATATATTTATAAAATAAAGATTTATTTTAAACTTTAACGATCTGTATATTAGAAATAAAGCAACTCTAGTCATATGTTTATAGAAACTTTTATTTTATAAAATAACATAAAAAATCACCCTTTAAAGTGTGTCATGGTTAGAAAATACGCTGTATACTAATTTGAAAACAAGTTCTTTTTAAGCCACCCTGTACATTTAACATACAATTATTTCTGTGGAAATGTGTTTTCCTATTAAGAAGGATTTTTTCGTAATGCTAATATTTAAAAAGTTTCCCATTTGGTAAAAACTTCCGAAGACACGCTGTACAGTCTTCTCCCTCAAACTTCTGAAGCTGTTTAGTTATTTTGATGAAACAACAGAACTAACCAGACTAACCAGAACTATAATATTTGACCAGGATCTGCATATTTTGACATATCAGTAACAGCTCCAAATGTTAAGGTGACAGCTCTAAATGTCAAAGTCACAGCTGGGCGCGAACGCAACCGCTACCGCCAGCCAGACAGCCGAGAATATACCCGAAAGAGGACAGCGAACAACTTATTAAAAAATCAGTCAACCTAAAATTCTTGTTTTCTCAAAGTTGCTACCTCCCAGATCATATGTATAATAATTTGACAAAAATTAAAAATAATTTTGTTTGGTTGACATATTTTTAATTAAAATAAGTAAAACTTTTGTGTTATTATTGCCCGTTTTTCAATAAACTTATTAATATTATACACTTTTTAATACCACAACCACACCACATTTTGTTATGTTTATATGTTAAACAATTAATTTAATATATGTCAGAGCCAGAGATTTCAATAGCCTATTTATACTTCGAAAGTTTTCTTTATGACCAAGTAAATTTAGTTTGCCTCCACGTATTTATTTTACCTATTCATGATGTTTGGCAACCGTTTCAAATATTTTCAAAAGGTCAAACAAAGTTACAAAGCAATTTCAGGTTGTCCAGAAACATCAAATTAGTTGAAAATTAATTTTCCTTATATTTTAATCACTTTTTAAATTAAAACTTTGTACCCTTCGTTCCAAATAATTACACAGCCACACAAAAAAAAAGTTCTGACCTGTGTCTTTGGTTACGGTTTCTGTATGTGTTTGGGGTCGCTTGAAACTAAATTTAATATCCATAGAACCCAGTCATATCAGCTTTAAGAAATATACAGTGTGGTTATTAAGTTTGCAACAAATGGGAAAAAATTTTTATTTGCAATTTATCAGAAAATGTTATTCTTCATAAAAGTAAGTGCATGATTCCTAACTGTATTAGCAGCAGTAAGTTTTTATTAAAAAAAAAACAAAAAATTAATAAAAAAGAAAAAAACAAAATAAAACCTAAAATAAAAATGTTTACACAATTATAGGTATATTTATTTAAAAAGAAATAGTTGTATATATTTTTAAATTGTTGTATGATTAATTGTTTAGTCCTTCCTTGGTCTCATCGGCGTTATACGTCTCTAAGTTATATATAAAATAATTCTAAATAATTAACATTATAATGCTAAATATGTAAATAATTCTACAAAGATTAAAAAAAAACAACGGACAATTAACCCTACTACTTTTAACCACTAATCTCGATGGATGGTTAATGTTATAACCTGCGAAAAGTTACATTTTATGGGCGAAAAAACCGGTTTGTACGCAAGCCAGTTGAGGGTAAACGCACCCGGACCCAAACAAACTACCCGCACTATCGAAAAGAATTTGTTGACAGCGTCCTGCTTTTCTGTTCGAAGTACGGTAGCTAATGAGCGTTACGGTCAGACCGCGGACAAAGGGTACGGGGTGCCGGTGTTTGTATTTTGCCACGGCTTTTAAGTAGGCATTTGTTTACTGCGCGAGGTCGTAAAAATCCGAAAAATGCTTCTTGCCACTGGGGATCTAAATGTAGGTTATCTATGCTTCTAACACATTGCGTGTAATTTAATGGGAACTGCTTTAAAGAAATTTAAAATAAGAATAGTTTAAAATTTTATCATAGAGGGTTAATTAAAATTAAATAAAATAAAAGTAAAATTTATTCTTTTTATATTTTTAAAAATAAGGGAACTCTACTTATAATCAGTTTGAGGTTTTTTACCTACTCTGTATATCCGTTAACTCTTAACAAAACTAACTATTGCACCAACTCTTATTAGGAACAATATTTTCTGACAAATTACAAATAAAAGATTTCCCATTTGTTGCACGCTTTTGGACCACACTGTACATTTCTTAACCCTGATGTATTCGGGTTATATGGACATTAAATTTAGTTGTAGCGACCCCAAAAACATACAGTAACCGGCCCGTCCCCAAAGCCCCAGGTCAGCGTTTTTTTTGTTGGAGATCAATGTAAGTAAATGTATAAATGTAAATAATTTTTTTTTTTTAACGATTTGATTTTAAGGGTTCACTCAAAAATGTAAGCAATACTCTGATCCATAAAATATATCTTGTGTAGGTACTACTGTTTAAAAAACAAAATTTGGATTGCAAGAATCAAAATAATTTCTTGTTTTTACCATTCACAATGAGTAAGAAACCTTAAAACATTCATCATATTTCTCATGGTTTTTTCACTCTCCTTAATAAGTTTTACACCGAAGCTACTTTAATATTTAACCGAGTATGTACTGAATTTGATTCAACCGTTGAGATAAAACCTTCGAAATCGACCAATTAAAACACGATCCAAGTTTTATCCATTAAGTTGAATCGGATTCACAAATAAAAGTACATGCACTCTATGTCTTTATTGCTTCAAGGGATTTTAGCGCCTTGTAATTTACAAAAGCTTTTTGTTTGCTAAATAAAAATGCTGGAATACTCATATTTACACATAGTTATGGTAGATGCGAATAGTAGCTACAAGTCTCCCAAAAGTAGGGTTGATGGCTTAAACGATCTGGAATGGCATCTAGAAAAAAGACGTATTTCGGATTTTTCTGTAACAAAATTACAATAACACAACCCCACAAAAAAAACTCAAGACCCAGAGGGTAGATCCCACTAGTTCTTGGTATTTTGGGGTGCTAAAACGATATATGATAATAAAAATAAATTTTATATGTTCAGTTTTGTCCCACCATCCCTCAAGAAGGGTAAATGTAACTTATTATAAAAAAAAAAATTATATGCATTCCTACGTGACTGGGTGCCCCTAAAACTGATTTAGACATTTTATTCGTCAAAATCAGGTAGGAATGCATATATATTTTGACTTTTTATAATAAGTTACATTTTACCCTTTTTGGTGGGTAATTGGGAAAAATTAAACGGATAAAATTTATTTTTATTATCATATATCAATTAAGCACCCCAAAAATACTAAAAACCAGTAAATCCATCCTCTGGGCCTTGACTTTTTGTGGGGTTGTGTAATTTTATTGATAAAAATTGAGAAACAAAAATAGCCGTCCAGCTTTGTGCCATAATTTTAAAAAGTATAAGTGAAAGCCTAAATATTATAAATTTATTAAAATATTCCAATTCTACAACCCATAACTGAAGCTGGATATTATTAAGTCCGCGAAGAAGTTAAAAGATAAGATGACATCAGGTCCGGATCGGGTTCCATCGTTTATTGTTAAAGACTGCATAGGTGCCTTTGTTAAACCTTTATTAAAAATATACAACCTGTGCATTAAAACATCTACTATGCCAATATTATGGAAGCAGGCAAAAGTATGCCCCATTTTTAAAAATGGTGAACGTAATCAAATTAAAAATTATCGCCCTGTTTCCATACTTTGCAATTTTGCGAAGGTCTTTGAGTCGATTCTTTATGGACGGATCTACCTGTCAGTGCGCGCGTATATTGCTTTTGAACAACATGGTTTTGTAGACGGTAGGTCAACTGTTTCTAATATGGCATGCTTAACACAATTACTGTCTAAAATTTTGGATAAACAGGGACAGGTGGATGTGGTCTATACAGATTTTGCCAAGGCCTTTGACAGAATTTCGCACATGGTTTTACTTAATAAGCTGAGGGCGTTTGGATTTGATAACCCAACTCTGAAATTTTTTCAATCTTACTTAACTAATAGGAAACAATTTGTATTTTATAATGGGTACAAATCGAATGAATATATCGCAACGTCTGGTGTGCCGCAGGGCTCGAACCTGGGGCCATTATTATTTCTGCTTTTTATTAATGATTTATGTCAAGTCATTAAGTGTGACAAGTTGCTTTTTGCAGATGATCTTAAGGTATTTTTGCCCATTGAAACTTATACTGATTGTGCACGACTACAACAACAATTAAATTACATTCAGAGTTGGTGCGAAGAAAACAAACTCAGTCTTAATGCAGCTAAGTGTCAAGTAGTTACTTACACTCGTAAGCAGCATCCTTTTCAGTATCCCTATTCCATATCGGGAGTAGTTTTGGAAAGAACTAGTACACTGAAAGATTTGGGGGTTGTGTTTGATTCGAAATTAACTTTCGTTGACCACATCAACCAGATAATTCTTGCGGCGGGTCGGACACTTGGCTTCATTGTGCGCAATAGTAAGAATTTTAGCGATTCAAGAGTTCTAAAAACCCTCTTTTGTACATATGTGCGTTCGAAACTTGAATATGCCTCACTGATTTGGAATCCTTACTATGATTGTCACATAAATAATATAGATAGAGTCCAGAAAAGGTTTTTAAAGTTTTTAAATTTTAAAACAGATGGGATTTATCCACAGCGAGGCTTAGATTACCATGTTTTGTTGGAAAAATTTAGTTTTGACAGCTTAAAACTACGGAGGGTTTCTGCCTCCATGATCTTTTTGTTTAAATTGCTGCACGGTGAGGTTGATTGTCCTCATCTGCTAAATCAAATTAATTTTTTTGTCCCTAGATTGAACGCTAGGAACTCTGTAACCTTTATGTGTGAAAGAGCTAGGACTAATATAATGCTAAAATCGCCGGTCAATTTTATGTGTGCCAGTTTTAATATGATTTCAAGGGACTGTGATATTTTTAATTGTACGAAAAATGAACTGAAAAGAAAAGCCAAATGTACTCAATAGAATTTATTTTTGAATGTTATTTATACTGTTGAATTCTTTGTTAAATAGTTTGTATAATGGGTTCTATTATTATTATTGTATATGATATGAGTATTATTATACTTATTTTTATAATTTGCTATGTAAATTGCTCTGTAAATGGGTTCTTGTTGGGCAATAAAGCTATTATTATTATTATTATTATTATTATTATTATTATTATTATTATAAAAGTTTCAGCAGAAAATTTTCGTACAAAAGTTTTTGGTTTTCGGAATTTTAGCTCCAAAATTTATAATTTTTAGGTTTGTTCCAGCAGAATGTTGGAAACATGTTAGCAACAATCGTAAAACGCAAAAATTGTTACAAACATTAGTCAGAAATGTTGGCAACAGTTTTCTGCTGGAACGAAAAATAAACAATGCGTGCATACTGCTTATACGTCAATACAAGAAAGGTTATGTTAAAAATTGTCAATAATGTTTGAGGAAAGTTTTCAAACTTTTCAACACGTTTCCAACATCTTAAAACTAGTGCTGGAACAACAAACAACTGTATAATGTTACAAACATGGCACTGCTGGAACGACACATTTGACGTGTGCAGAATCCGAACGGTTGCAAACATGCCAGCCTGCTGGAACAAACCTTTTATTTAACGTTAACGTTTTGGCATGTCCGAACCGCCAATGTAGTGAGCATAGGTTTTAAATAATTTTTAATGCAATTAAATATTAATGTAAATATTTTAAAAATTCTAGTGTAATCTGGACACTTTAAAGAATATGGTTCCACGATAATAAAAGTTGTATCGATATTTTTCAAGAAGTTATTCAATTTCTTAATTATTAGCTTTTTTACGGGTTTTGGTTGTCATAAAAGACGGTATAAAAATTTAAATAATTAATCTATAAGTTTTGCTTTGTGAAGCTCTTCTTATTTGGGCACTTAATAAAGTTATGCATTTCTTTTTTAGTTTATTATTTTGTTCATTAGAATATTTTTAAGATGACAAAATTTAAATAAAAAAAAATGTCAATTTCCAAAATACTAATTAGCAAAATTATAAATTTACTAAAAAACAATGTAACTTTAATAGGTTCTTAAACAAGAAGAGCTCCACAAAACGAAAAGTTTATATCACCTATCTACCTATATCAATTAGGTATTTAAACTTTTATACCGCCTTTTATAACAACCAAAAACCCGTCAAAAAATGATAATTAGCAAAATAACTTTTTGAAAAATGTTGATACAATTTTTATTATCGCCGAATCATATTCTTTTTAAATTGTCTAGATGAAAGTAGATTTTTTTAAATTTTAAATTAATACGTAATTAAAAATAAAAATTATTTAAAACCTATGCTTTAATTTTCAAAGCTGGACGGCTATATTTTTTTGATAACAATTGTATTTTTTCCAAAAAATCCGAGATGCGTGTTTTTCTAGATGCCATTCCGAATCATTTAAGCCATCAACCATATTTTTAAGAGACTAACTATTTTTTTCAAGAAATCAACTTCTCGACTAGACTCATAACTGTTTTCACCAAGCATGTAACCAATACCCCCAATAAGTGTATTTGCATTTAATAACATGTAAACGAATTTTTGGTTTTATTAAAAATTCGTTAATTTTATTTAAATAATATATTCTATAGGTACTTTGTACCAACCATTTTACTTTAATTTTTTCCAACTACTAAAATACATTTAATGGAAGTGTCTATTACTTGTTGTAATATCAGATAAAACCAAATATTATGTCTTCCCATTACATGTCCCTTATCACTATCATAATCATCATTATACTTAGATCCATCATTATCAAAATATTACAATAAAATTGCTTTTTTTGTTGTGTACGAGGTGGGCAAAATTGGGCATTTTTATGGACTATCTTAGTTATTACTGGACTTATTAAAAAACATATGTAGGTGATATGGGCTCGATTTTGGAGAAACCAAAAATGGTGTATTTTTTTTTATCTTTGGACAAACCACGAAGGCTAAAAGCCTAAATACTAACGTACCGTGGGTGTCTTAAGCGAGGTAAGAGGGAGTTTGTTAACACGAGACTTAAATACTTGAAGATTTGGGGGAAGGAAAGACCTCCGCGGGCAGCAGGTTCCACAACCTAGAAACTCTAGGGATAAAGAAACGAACAAAGTGGGAAGTTCAGGGCCTGTCCAGTTGGACCGTATAGGGATGCATACGCGCGGAACCACGAGTTTCGCTTTTGGGAATCGTAAGTGGAGGAACTATACTGGACAATTCTTCAGAGCAGAAGCCATGGAAGTACCTATAAAAAAGCGATAAATCCCCCACAGCCCGACGATGTGCAAGAGAGGGAAGCCTTTCTGCAAGTGAAGGATCATTAATGAGACGAATAGCTCTTCTTTGAATAGAATCAAGAATGCTTAGGGTTGTGGGGGACGCCATGCCCCAGATATGATAACAATATTCCAAGGGAGGTCGGATTTGGGATACATATAAAGTGTATAAATTAGAAGGGAAAAATACGTTTTGGCTCGAAAGAGAAATCCAAGCTTTTTTGAAGCTGCCGTGGCTATAGATACAATGTGTTTATGCCAGTTAAGGTTACTTTTAAATGTGACGCCCACAAGATTAAATGTGTCTTTGCTCTGTAAAACTTGGCCGCTCATAAGTAAAGGATGAGTATTTGATGACTCTTTTCGCGACAAGGAACATGATTGTGTTTTGAATGCATTAAAATGGACGAGATTTTTAGCGCTCCAATCCAATATTAAATTAAGATCCTGCCAAAGAGATATCTGCATCGCTCTGCGTTTGTTTTCCAAGTCAGGTTTAGTAATGGGTTAAGGAACCTGAAAACTGGAGTGAAGGATACTATCGTCGGCGAAACTATGAATGGAATTAGTTGTGGACGAGAGAAGGTCGTTGATGTGAAGAAGAAACAATGTTGGTGCCAGAACTGAGCCCTGAGGGACTCCAGCATTTACTTGGTAAAAGCTTGAAGAATGGCCGTCCACAATAACTAATATACGACGATCAGAAAAATAACTAGAAAGCCAAGTACAGAGTTTAGTTGAAAGACCATAGGAGGGAAGTTTATTAAGAAGTGCGGCATGCCCGACCTGGTCAAAAGCTTTGGATATATCAAAAGCAACGATCTGGGACTTACCTAAAAAACTCAAGAGACTTATTCCAGCAGTGTAATACGAAGGAAAGAAGATCTGCTGTAGATTTTTTGTGGCGAAATCCATACTGCCTGTCACGCAAAATTTTGTGTTTTTCTAAGTACTTAAGAATTTGTGCATTAATTAGTTTTTCCATTACTTTACAAAGAACTGAGAGAATTGAAATTGGTCTATAGTTAGATGGAAGAGATTTAGATCCTTTCTTGGGAATAGGTTGAATAATTAGATTTTAAATACATTTATTTATTTAAGAGAAACGGGGGAAATTTAAAAATTTACGTTTTTGATTTTACTCTATATATTCTATTATACAAGAAATATCAAAAAATCATAAAGACAATTTTTGTAGAACTTTTTACGTAGAATTTGCAAATAGTATTTTATTTTGTATACAGGGTTGCGTTAAAAAGTTACGATGCCAACTATCTTCTGTAGTTTTTTAAATATTTGAATTTTAATATTTGTTTTTAAGCGTACCCCGTAAAAACACCTTTTTTACAATAATATTTTAAAATTATAATTAAAGATTATAATTAACATATTTTGTTATGATTTATACCAACCCTAATATACCTTAAAAAGCATAAATACAGTAAAAAATTGTGGTTTTGTGAAAGAGCCAAATTCTTGTAAATTGTCTTCTACCTTTTAAAATTTGGTAATATGTGGATGATGCCATTAGGTTATCAGGTGTAACATTATTGTTTGATTTTTTTAATTTTTAAAGCATTCTAGTCTTTAGCATATTTTTGAAAGAAGTAATATTCTTTCGTATTTATGGCGTTCTTGTTAACATATTTCAACTTTGGTATGTTTAAATTTTAAAATAAATTTATTATTTTTTTTGTTATAACAGGCCTAAAAGAGCTTTAATGGGTTTAATGTCATATAACTATATTAAAAAAGAGAAACAATTTAATAATTAGCATATTATGTTGGTATTAATTTCTGTTTATTGCGTTCAAAACTTTTAAAAGTGTATAAAGTTGGTATAAATCTTAGAAAATATCTTGATTATTATAACATTGGATTATTATTCTTAAATATTATTGTAAACGAAGGTATTTATACAGGGTACGCTCAAAAACAAATGTTTAAAAAATAACAAGGGATAATGATACTATATTATATATATATATATATATATATATATATATATATATATATATATATATATATATATATATATATATATATATATATATATATATATATATATATATATATATATATATATTTGTTATCGAAGTAACAAGAACTACTAATTGGTAAAAAAATATCCAGGGTGTTCCATAAGAAAAACATCAATTTGGCATCGTAACGTTTTAACGCAACACTGTAAAAAAATAAAATACTTTCTGCAGATTCTACGTAAAAGTTCTACAAAAATTGTCTTTATGATTTATTGCTATTTGTTGTATTAAATGATATGTATCAATTAGATAAATACATTTATTAAAATTCTAACTACGCCATTTTCAGTTTTTTCAAAATCGAGCCCATAACGCCTACACCGGTTTTTAATAGGTCCAGTACATGAATATACATTTAATGTCCAAAAGCTTAATTTGCCTAATTTGTATGTGTTTATGTTACGCACAAATATCGAAAACGCTCAATGAGCGGAAATAACGCACACAACGCGTTATGGAGGAACGTAAATGACCAAACACCGAAATTAAATAAGTTTCCGTTTTATGTTCGTGAACTTATGACCGTAACGCGTCGTGGTCATTTTAGAAGTGGATGGTTTAAATCAACCGAACACCGGATTCTTCCTGTCTGAACTAGTTTCCTTAATGCGGTGCACCATTTCACGTTTTTCCTTTGATTGTTAGTTTGACTTCAAGCAGAGTGAGTCGTTTTAAATCCCAGATGTTGATAAAGGCAGGCTAGCGCCAAGAAATGTTTTGGCTGTGGTTTTAAGTGTGCATGAGTCTGGTATGTATCAACTAGGCACTAAAGAAGTAGTACTGGAGCGAATGTATGATCGAAATGAGTTTACTTTTGCTGATTCCAACTTTATTGATCAATCGGATGTCCCAAGCAATTCATTAACTTTAAGAAAAGCTTCAGCTTTATCTTCAGGCTCCAAACAAGGATTTGTGTTATGTCATTATAAGCGTTATTGTAACACTAATAAATGCCATTGCCGTTCTAAGCAAGTATTATGCAACTCCAAGTGCCACAACAGTAGCTCTTGTAAGAACAAATAATTTGTTACAATGTGGTTCAATCTTTAATTAAGTCGTTTATCTATTTTAGATAAAAATTACTTATTTTAGTTGTTTGAAACTATTATTTTTGCTAGTTGTTTACTTTTTAAAATTATGAAGTACCCATTACTTTCATGTTTAAGAATATTTCCAACTTTTGAACTATATTCTGCTTTATGTTAACTAAATCTTAAGTTATGTATTTAGTTTCAAAATATATGACGCTTTCAATATATTTTAAGGTGTTTAAGTATGTGGTCTTTTTTAATAAATAATTTATCGTTTTATGGTCGTTCTTCAAACGAACAGAACGCGTTGTGGTTGCTTCTAAAATGAACACAACGCGATGCGGTCATGAATTCACGACCATAAAACGAAAAACTATTTAAATTCGGTGTTTGGTCATTTACCTTCGTCCATAACGCGTAGTGTGCGTCATTTTTGCTCAATGAGCGTTTTCGGTATTTGTGGGTACCATTTATACAAAACGCTAAATAAATCGTTTAAACCTTTTTCGTTTTCGTTGATTAATTGTTGTTTCTGTTTTCTTCGTGGTTTGTCCAAAGATAAAAAAATGCTCTTGTTGTTTATATGTTGATTACTTGATTAAGAAAGACTCTGTTATTTTTCATAATTTTGATTTATATTAAATAATTTAAAACATACTACACCATGTTTTCCTAAAGTGAACGCAATTCCGCCTGCCTTCTCTATTAATCTTTTATTTGTCGCCCTTGTAACTTAGTTTCCGACCCTGAGCTAAAAAACAAGATAATTTGGAAAACAAACTAATAAATGGCAATCCAGTAAAAACAAAAACAATAATTAGTGAAGACATTAGGGACGAGAACCTAATACCATTAAACACACGGTTTTGTGTCACGCGATCGGCTTTTCCAATCTAATCAACCAAAGAGGTTTAAACGTTTTATCAGTAGCACTTTGTCTAAACACATACAAATTAGATAACTGTAGCCTTTGGTAAAATTAGTCCCATCCCTTATCGCCCTTATTGGGGTTTTAAACTAATTTTAACAAATTTACATGTTAGTCCATGGAAATGTTACATTTTTATAGCCTTAGCGTGAAGTTTCGAGAGGACGCAATTATATTTTTAAGGTATCAAGAGGGGGCCCAAGTAATGTTAAATTTAAGTTTGTGGGTTGCCACTCTTGTCCTGCGGCCGCCATCTTGGAAAAAGGGTGCAAACGGTTTTTATTATTTATATGAAGAACTGTTGATCAAGCAAAAAAAGTATGGAATATTTTTTGTTTTAAATTAAATTATCTTTATTTTTAGCTTTTTTAAATTTTTTCTGAGACTTAAAATAAAAAAGTTATTAACGAAAATTAGGGTCGCTCGAAACATTTTTTTTACCTGTATAACTTATTTTCTATTCTTTTGCAAAAAAATGACACCAAAGCATTTTTATAAAATAATATTTAAAGAATAATTTTAGTGTTATATCTATTTATCGTTTGATGAAATATAAAAAAGTTATAAACAAAAGTAGATATTGATTTCTGAAATTTGTCAACCCGTAAAGAATAAATACGACCGTTTTTACAGTGTGTTCGAGCGGGTTGGAATAAATTCGTTTAAAATTCAGTGGTTGGTTTTTGGAAAAACGTTGGACCACGTCGATTTTTGTTTTTGGCTGCGGTGTTTTTCATAGTAAAATTATGTATACAAGGTGGCCCACAAATAAGCAATGACCATCAGCTGTATTTTTAAAAGGAACACCTATTTTTTTCTTACGTTTTTAAATTCTACATTAAATTCTAGCTATTTTTCATGTACCAAAAAAAAAAACAAACTCCTTAATTTTATTTTTATTTAACCTACGCCCCTTTACAAATATTGTATGAAATTAATGCTGAATTTCTCGAAAACTGTTAGCTTTAGGTATAAGACATGTTACATGAAAAATAGTTAGAATTCTATGTAGAATTCAAAAACGTAATAAAAAATAGTTGTTTCAATTAAAAAAAATAAAGATGATGGCCATTGCTTATGTGTGGGCCACTCTGTATACATGATTTTACAATGAGAAATACCGCAGCCAAAAACAAAAATCTGAATTTTAAATGAATTTATTCCAACCCGCTCAACCATACTGTAAACTAAGGTGTTTACTCTTGACGGGTTAACAAATTTCAGAAATTGATATCTACTTTTGTTAAAAGTTCGTCATTTTTAATCGAATGATAAAAAGGTATAGGACCAAAATTATTCTTTTAATGTTATTTAATAAAAATGCTTTAGTGTATTTTTTTTCAAAAAGAATAGAAAAAAAGTTATAACGATTAAAAATAAAATATTACACATGCGACCCTAATTTTCGTTATTAACTTTTTACTTTTACTCCTAGAAAAAATTAACGAACTTAAAATTAAAGATAATTTAATTTAAAGCAAAAATGTTTCACATTTTTTTTGTGTAATCAACAGTTCTCTATATAAATAATAAAAACCGTTTGCACCCCTTTTCCAAAATGGCGGCCGCAGGACAAGAGTCGCGACCCCACAAACTTGAATGTAAAATTACGTTGACCTCCCCATGACAACTAAAAAATTAAATTGCATCCTCCCCAAATTGTTGCCCCCTAATGTAACATATTTTAATGGACTATGTAGATAATAAGAAAATGTTGGAGTTTTATTTGCTCCTACAGGGTGGGCCAAATTAAACTTGCACACTTTCTAAGTAACAATAAGTGTTTATCTGTTGCGCCTATCTTTTCATTTTAACAGGGCTAAGTAAGAACATTTTAAAAGCGCAAATTCGGTACCCTTTGAAAATAATACAAAAAAACCTAAAAAAGGCCGCCTGCAATCGGAATATTTTATACAAAGGCGCCGCACCCTTTACAGCCACGCGCCAATACACTATGGGATAGAAATCCATTAATTTGGCCAAAAAGCAACTTTGAAATTTTAATGGCTCATGCTGTGTATTTTAAAGTAGATACTCCTAACTACATGTACGCAAAATTATAAAAGGATATGACGACTTCTATTGGGGTAATAAGAAACTTGAAAATGTATTTTAAGTAAACATAAATATACAACATTTAATCTCCTTAGTATACTATTACCCTTGATTACTAAAAAAAGTAAAAGAGTTTAAATAATAAGAGCTATTGTTGTGTTTCCGATGCAGTCTCGCGAAGTCTCGCTACTTTTGTCAAATATCTTTTTACCTTTTTCTTTATCAGTTTTTGTACTTGCAATTGCCTTCCTACTTTTTGCTACTGACTGTAAGGACAGATACAAGATTTTTTATAATTTACAAGGTTTTCCATTTTAAAATTTATTATGTTTTGTCCTACACTGTATATCGTAGAAGATAAAAGCATTCTGATTAAAGATATGGATTCTACAGAATCTACTCAACAAAACAGTGTTATTATTTATTTTATACGTTAAAAAATAAAAAAGTTGGGAACATATATCTCTATTACGCTTCTAACAATAATTTAAAATTATTTTTCAGATTTGGATGGTCATATTTCCGAAACTAATTGAGATAGACACATCAAATGTAGTATTTTTCTAAAGCATTTTAAAAGATTTTTTGGTGTGATATAATATTCAGGGTATTTCATTAAAAAAATCATACCTATTGTCGTACCCTGTATATCATATGAGATAATAATCATCGGATTACTGATTAGAATACTACCGAATTAACCAAACAAGTTGGTATTTTAGTTTATTTTGTACAATAAAAAATAATAATGCTAAGTGGGATGTAAATTTATAATAACATATAATAAGTTTTAGGTTTCCAAAAAGCATTTGTAATAATTTATAATATTTTTCCAGTAAAAAGCACCCCATTTTAAGTTAGATTGGTAAGATTCAGAATTTTGACCAAAAAAATAATTTCTATCCCATAGTGCGATGACCAGCTGCATCAACCGGCATATCATAAAAGAAATATAGCAAAGGCGGCCGCGAAGTCAAGCATGCCGAATTATTTGCTTTAAACTTTTTGTGATTTTTTTGCTTATCAAAGAGCGCCAAATTTACATTTTTAAACTGTTCCTTCTATAGATATGTTTACTCTGAGTTTGTCAATTGTGGTCGAATAGTCAGGACCGGACTTACGGGACTTTTTCCAAAATGATGCATTTAACCTCGTTGCAAAAGAAATCGGATTTAGCAAAAATTGAGCTCATACGTTTTTCTTGTAGACAAACTATGGAAAATTATTTAGTAAAAGCGAATCTGTCAATAATTTAAGAATACAGGAGTCATCATTATTCTTAATAAATGATGAACCCCAAAATATATGCATTTTCTCGATTTTAATAGGAAACTTATTTTAGTGTCCTTTGAAAATCAAAAGTGTGAGGTTACCATGGTTTCTGAGTTGGATGCTAACACAACTAAACTGAAAATTATTTAAAATTAAACGTATTAGCCTAATTGTAGAAAAAATTTGATTTATTTTGCAACGAAGTTAAATGCATCATTTTGGAAAAAGTCCCGTAAGTCCGGTCCTAACTAAATCTATTTGACCAAAATTAACAAACCTAGAGAGAACATATTTACCTATTAGCCCTGTAAAAATAAAGAAGATAAGCGCAACAGATAAACAGTTATTATTAGTTAAAAAGTGTGCAAGTTTAATTTGGCCCACACTGTATACTAATCTGATTTTAGAAAATACGTAGCATGTCATTAAAGGACATGTTCCTCTATTATGCTTCTCTATTATACTATATTAAAACAAATGATACCCTTATAAATATTTAACTTAGTAGTTAAAAAAATTGGTTGAAATTCCGCTAAATATACAGGGTGTCCCTAAAAGGTCTATACAAATTGCTAACACAAATCCTTTGTACCAAAATACAACGATCTCAAAAATAGTTGATCGTTTACGAGATACAGGATGTCAAAGTTTTATTTCTTCTGTCCCCTAATCTGCTTCTGATGGCGCTACAAATGTAACCTGTGGCTGAAAACGCCCTTTTGCCTCAACACTGGTTGGCCTAATCGCCATTAAGTGTTAAGGATTGGCGATAAGTGCAGCGTTACCGGATCCGATACCGGATCCGGCACGGACTCACCGGATCCGGTATGTTCAAAAACACGCAGGAACGGATAGATGTTGTTATTCGAATTTTTCTATTACCTGGTCAATATTTCTAATGCAAATTTCTAACATTGGTAACTAAAATTTTTGTATGTACCTATTTAAAAACAGGTTGTCTCTAAAATATCTGTACAAAATCCCACCACAAATTCCTTAGACCAAATTACAACGATCTAACGCAATTTACCTCAGTCAAAGAAGTTATTTGTTGGTCTGATACAGGGTGTCAAATTTATTCTATTATTTAAGGCTATTTAAAGTATTTTATTTATTATATTTCTTTTACAAAATTTAGTATTAAAAGGTTTTTAAAAGTAGAAAGTCGAAATATGCTAATATTTTTTCGTAAAATGAAGAGAAAACCACCTGTAGTGCTTTGCTTAGGTTTAAAGTCTATTATTACTTTTTATTATCCCATACTTTTGCACAAAAATTATTCTTGATAAATATTGCTACAATGCAACCGTTTTTGGGGTAATTCAGATTAAACATTTTATTCTACAAGAAAATTTACCATTGCACGCTGTTCCTAACCGCTCAGATAGCTTTCACCAGGCACCTCGGAAGACCGAACGCAGAATTCAGCAAATTGCCAAAAAATAGATCTAACGCGGCAAGAGGCATCGCGCATTCAAAGTGTAATGGGTTATATATCAGCCAACAGACCTTTTTACGGCAAAGATCAGAAAAATAGCTTTAAAAGCTACGCCAAAAACACCATACACTTAACAGAATCACGCTTCAGGTCATTAAGCAGCGTTGCCTAGACCGCATACGATCGTTGTGTGTTATTAACAACAGCTTAAAGAAAAAGGCTAAAGGGCTGGAGAGATACAAATAAATTTGTGACTAAAACCCCTCTAGCTTTCTCGCAGACCCAGCACCAACGGTCGAAAAATCCGCCACAAGCAAATGTTGTGGAACAGTTCTGGAAGAATGTCTACGAGGACTCGAAGCCGTTACGACGGGACACTCCTGCTTTAAACAACTTTAGTGCCTATTGTGCCGACAGGGAACTCTAACCAGCACGAAAGTCCGCCAATCACGACGGGGGTAGTGTCCAAAAGGTCTGTACAAAATGTATTACAAATTCTTTGGGCCAAAATACAACGAGTTGAATGCAATTTCTTTTAGTCGAAAGGCTGCTGGTTTGCACAATACAAGGTGTAAAATTTTCCATTTATTTTTTTTACTTGGACACCCTGTATCTCGCAAACAATCAACTTTTCAACAAAGGCAATTTAAGTTTTGTTGTTATATTTTGGCGTAAGGAAATTCTAATACAAATTTGTATAGATCTTTTATAGAATCTCGGATGGCCTAAACAGGGCATAAAGAAATGAGAAGAGAAATTGTAAAATAAAATGTTTCATCAAAAATATCTTAGAAACGGATGCTAGTAGCGATATTTATGAAGTATATCTTTTTAGCAAAAATTTAAAAAAATATAAAAGTTCTGCTATAATCATTTATAATAATCATAATTCCTTACTTTAGAAAACCCCTTATTACCCAATTTTGTTTAAAAATGTCCAATAATAAATAAAACATTTGAAACATAACTGATATAAAATAGAAACTTTGACACCCTGTATCTCACAAACAATTACCTTTCTCTCAGTTAAGGTAAATTGCGTGAAATTATTGTATTTTGGACCAAGAGGTGTATAATAGTACAGGGTCCGGCACTGAAACTTTCTTTTTCAATGATACATGGTGGCGCGACTGAGCTAGTTGCACGCGTTAGTGCGCTTAAAGAGAGCGTTGGTGAGGAGATTTGTTTGTTAACTGTCATCAGTCGTAAAAATGCTTTGGGCACGAGAGCAACGCAGGTTCGCCGTTGAGACCTACTTTTCACAAGGCCGGTCGATCATCGCCGTGCAGCGTGCGTTTCGTTTACAGTACAATATAACCCATAGAGGTGCTGTTCCGGCACAGGAATCCATTTTATAATGGGTGGATGCTTTTAGGCGATGGAAATGTGTCCCGCAAGAAACCAGGAGCAACACGGACAGTTAGATCCACCCGCAAATATCGAGGCAGTCTCGACAGTCGGTTTTGAGATCTCCTAGACGATCTGCTTCGAAACGCCGTGAAGGCAATGTATGGCTCCAGCAAGATGGAGCCACAGTCCATACATCACGACTTTTAATGCCTATTTTGAGAGAAAATTTTCCGGGCGACTTATCTCCAACCGAGGTGACGTTCCATGGCCCGCACGATCGCCAGATCTAGCTGCATGTGATTATTTTCTATGGGGCTACCTCAAATCAAAAGTGTATAACAACCGTCCTGCAACCCTGGAAGAATTTAAAAAACAATATTCGCTACGAGATAGCCAACGTACCGAATGATATGCTGGAAAGGGTCCACGCACACTTCAGAAATCGGTTACAGCAATGTATCGACAGTAATGGTAGACACTTGTCAAATATTCTATTTAAAACAACTCGATTTCAAACTTCCCATGTTATTGTCTAATGCTAATAAAAAAATAAATAAAAATGTGCATTATATGTTTTTATTTTTTACCTATGAAAAAGAAAGTTTCAATACCGGACCCTGTATTTTGTACAGAGCTTTTAAAGACATCCTCTATATTTAAATAATAAAGTAAGTTAGTGTATTTGTTAAAAGCGCATTAAAACAATTTAATTGTGAAAACTAACGGAAAGTTAATAACTCATAAAACTTCACTACACTTATTAAGGTCATTTTTTCGTGTTAACCGTATTCATTGGAGTGGTGTAAACCGCATTTGATATGACAATATAAATATGAGAGTTAGATAGAGGTAGGTATGCAAATGTTTTTAAAACGTTTTGAGCCGTCTTAACGCGAAAAACGCCTTAAATCTCGTTATTATTGGTCTCGACTTTAAATTAAATAAAGTAATAAATAAGAATTACTTACCGAAACACCTAAAAACTGGGTAGAATTTATGGCTGAATAAATACTATCTGCTACTTCTTTATTGTTATAATTGAAGTCTTTTAAACTCTTTCCCACTTGACTTAGCCGGTCCATGGTTTTGTTAAATGCTAAAAAAGTGTGTGATTAAAACATTTTTAATATTGCTAAAAATTTAGTTTATAAACTGTAATTTAATATACAGGGTATTAAGAGTATATTAGTTTAATATGTCATCTTTTTACTTAAGTATTTGCTAAATATCACGATTGATTGCGTGCTAAGTTATGTACATACACTAAAGTGCTTTACACTCTGCGCCCTCTATTATCGGACCCGTTGGTATGACAAAAAAATGCTTAGAGTCGACTTTGTAAAGAATTTTGTGTTCTACAACGTTCATAATAAATATAAATGCAATTAGAAGTTAAAAAAAAACGAGATATTTGCAAAATACTGATTTTTTGACATTTGCACTGTCATATTTCGAGTTCCTTCCACGATATCATTGAGGATTTTCAGAAGAGTATTTTTTGTAACAAAGTAAAGGCATAAAGTAACATACCTACGGATAAGAGAAACCATGGCATGCTAAAATTTTCGTACCGCTTTGGCGGCAGGCTTGGCGGCAGGCTTGTCATTTTTCCAGTTTACACTTTAAATGCGTCGGTCGAAGCCTCGTCTCGTGTAACATCAGCCGTGGGGAGACACGTAAGCTTACTGAAATGACTAACAGGCGGTATTTCAAGGAGAAACGAATAAAAATTATATTGGGAGTTTTCGCATGACCTGTCCTTAAATCGGCTATTCCATGATAACTCTTATAATTTTCTTACTCTATGGTAAAGGTAAGGTATGTACAGATATTTAGCTTATTTTGAAAAATTTCTTAGTGAAACTCTAAGTTAACTGAGCTATTAAAAATTACGCAATCGGAAGAAAAATCGTTTTCCGTAAAATGCACGAAAGTCGCTTACGATGTTTTGTCAAAAACCCACCGATATCTTTGGACTTTAAATAAAACTAGCTACTCCTTAAATTATTTGTAATCATGCACCAATTTTTATAAAAATAAAACCGTTTGGACAATTTGTAAGTCTCCCATTTATTGGAAACTTACGCTGTATGGGCAGATAGTTTTAGCTTATAAAGCTGTTAAGTATAATGACTTTAAATTAGTCACAAAGCCAAGAAATATTACCTTACACAGCGTGTCTTCAGAAATTCTTACCAAATGGGAAACTTTTTGGTAATAACTCATACCAAAGAAAAAGTCTCTTTCTAAAAAGTTCTGTTTGGTATGAAAATAAATTTCAACTAGAATATTTGTATGTTGGATGCACAGAGTGGCTCTTAAAAAGGACTTGTTTACAAATTAATATTAACCAACGGCTATATTTGCAAAACTTAATAGTCGTACAGACTTGTATAACAAAATATAACAAAATAGACTACAAGAAATGGGTGTTGGTATTATCAGTGACAATCTTCACGACCCATTCAGTATATTTATGCACTTCCTGTCTTAAAATCACTAGAAATTGTGTAATCTAGATGAAAAACGGAAAATCCTTAATTTTTTAAGTGATCATACCGAAAACCTTAATATAAATGAAAATGATCCTTTATTTAAAGCACCAGTTCAACGCAACCACATCTTATTTCTCGAGCTGAATTAAATTACTTACTTAGAGATCGCAGTCAGAGCTTTTAGCTTCTAGATTAAAAGAATGGAATCTGCTTCAAAACAATGTAAATATAACTTTTTCCGGAAAAGTCATAGAGTTTACACAATATTTCCTGCAAAAGCAGATTTGGTGTACAGTTCACATAACGTATGTCCTAAAAGTTTTGGCACAAAATATTTATCGGTTTTTTTAAAATAAATTTTTTATTTAAACACTAACTAGTTATCATAAATTACAATTCAATACTTAACTAAACTATACTATCGAATTATGTGGAGTGGCCCATTCTGCTCTACCAGACGCAAATTTCTTCGAATGTCTCTCCTGAGGTCCTGGGCGGAATTCAGTTCAATTTCTCTTAATTTCTCGTAAATTCGCCGTCTTAATTGTTCCTCATCTTGTGCTTCCCAGCCTCCATAATAAACCTTTTTAGACAGTACAGCCCAAAAATCCTCTATTGGGCGAGTCTGCGGCAAGTTTGGAGGAATATCGTTTTTGGGAACAAAAGGTATGTGGTGTTGTCGAAGCCAGTTTTGGGTATCTCTTGAGTAATGGCATGATGCTAGGTCTGGCCAAAACATGATATCGTCATCAGCATGATGTTCGCGGACAAACTGAAGCAATTTGGAAAGGCAGTTATCAATATAGCTCTGACTATTCAAAGCTTCATCCCTCACTCTTCCCACAAAAGGTCGGGATACACCCCTGTTAGAAATTGCGCACCAGACAAGGATTTTATCTGCAAATTTCGCTTTATGTTTGTAACTAACATTGTCAGGGCATTTCTCTACGTTGTCCGTATAAAATCCATCGTTTCCCTTCGTTTCAGAATTACTCAAAGTGAAATACTTTTCGTCTTCTAAAATAAAGTTTTTTTATTGGCAAAATGTACCCGCCTCAGTTGACGACAACATCTTGGTATACGAAGAAGCTGCGCTTGAGAGTATTTGGGGCACTTACGTCTCTTTCGATATTTAAGACCATTCCTCCTCAATTCCAACGATATCGTACTCTTAGAAGATCTGTATTGCCTAGCCAGTCTCCTCGTTGACATTCCAATCTGGTTTTTTGCTCTTCTCACCAATCTCTCTGACCTCTGTGCGGTAAATGCACGTTGGCTTCCACTTTTGGGAGATTCAGACATGGTATTTCCTGCTCGTACTCCGCTATTGTTCTATTTGAGAAGAATGGTACTGCGTGAAATGTTTTCATTCTGGAATATTCGACAGATTTCAGCTTTGGGTATCCGCCCAACTAACTTGTAGATACTTTTTCCTATTTCTAATTTATACGACATCTTAAAGCGAAAACTTCAAAATAAATAAATCTCAACTGACAGTAAATAAAGTAAATAAACTTTTGTTTTCAAAGGCAACTTATATATATATATATATATATATATATATATATATATATATATATATATATATATATATATATATATATATATATATATATAAATAATTTTGTTTTTGTTAAAATTAAAGACAATGAGTTTTGTGCCAAAACTTTCAGGACATACGTTATATGTAGAAAAAAAAAAGAAAACTTAAAGAAAAATTAGCTAAGTGGAAGCAGCCTGGATGCCTCTTATCCTAAAATATTGCTTTTTCTAACCGAACAAAAATGAGAATCATAAAATATGTATATGGAACAGGAACAAGGGATCCATTTATAAATGAAAGGTTTTTTTCACTTTTATATTAAAAAATCATTATAGTTTAGGCAAGTATGGTAAGGTTACTTTTACCCTTTTAGTATCAAAGTGATATATTTTTTAAATGTAGGATATTAGAAACTTTTTTAAATTAAGCCAGCAAATAAACTTGCTTTCAAAATAATTAACGTTATATTTAGGTAAAAAATAGTAGTGAAGATATGTTCTGTAGTTTGGCGGATTCATTTAATGGATGGTATTTATTTGGGTACACGCCAAAATAAAATTAAAAGTAATAAAAAACCAAAAAAAATTAAACAAGTAAAAAGATAATTAAAAATCGACGTTTCGGCGGTGAATCTGCCACCGTTGTCAAGATAAATGGAATAAAAAATAATAAAAATAAAAATGTACTATTATTTAGGTTTTAAAATTTAAAGTTTTTATGTTTTTCTAGGATATTCTGAAAACTTTGACATTAAATGTCAAAATATGTTTGTTTGGTTATATTGTCATAGTGACATAGATAACTGGTTGCTGGTGTATTGATTGTTTATTTTACAAAAAAGGTAAATAGTTAGTTAATTTTTAGTCTTCCTGAAGATACCTCAGTATCAAGCAAAGGCAACCAAGTGTTATTTAAATTAACTGAAATTGATGCTACACAATTGTCTTTATTTAATTAATATATACGCACTTTCTTTGATTTTGCGTTTTTAGAACAAGTTTCCTTTGCTAAAATGCTCGAAGCATCCCAGTTTATTCTATGATTGTTATTAAATGCGTGTTGGCAGATTTTTGATTTATGAAATTCTGTGTTTTTAATATATGATCTGTGTTCTTTTATGCGTTTGGCTAATGGTCTACAAGTTCACCTATATAAAACTTATTGCATTCGCAAGGTATTTTATAAATGACATTTTTTGTATTTTCATTTAAGTTGAATGGTTTTGTTTTTATTAATTGAGATCTGATTGTGTTTTAAAGATTGTGCGAATATTAAATTTATGCCCTATTCGTTGAATTTTATTTGATAGTCCGAAAATGTATGGCAAAAATAAATTTGAAATAGGGAGAGAGAGAATTTGAGTGTTTTAAAGGGCGCATCAGTGACTATGACTATTTAGCACCCTTTCTAGTGGTTTTTTTCTTGTCCTAATTTAGTATTTTATTCAAATGAGGTGCAGGGCGTTTATGTGTTTTAAGAATAGTATTATGTTGTCAATATTTTTGTTTGAAGGTTCCAATGCTTTTTAATGTTACTCTGATTGATGTTGAAGTGAAGTCTTGTGTTTATCAAATCATTGCACGATATCATCAAGTGTTCAACAGTTAGGGGTTGTTGCACAGTGGGCACAAGGAATGATTTTCAGATTTTAGGAGGTATGAGTGGGTGAGGTATGTATGTCCAATGAGTAGACGATGGATAACAGTTTGTTTGCGTCTATTGAAGAATGGGGTGACCGGAGATGAGGGAAGGATTTCATAAATCTTTTGTAGTTTGTTGTTACCCTCCAACAAGTCCCATTCGAGTTGAGAGGTATTATGCTCTATCTTTTTTATTTTTGGTTTAAATACACTTTGTGAAAAGATTCTGTCTATGTATAGACTGTTTTCGTTTAGGTGATTTGCAAGGTAGTCGGCCTTTTCGTTTCCGTGGATACCTATATGGCTGGGTATCCATATAAAGAAGATAGAGAATTTTTTATAACCAGTCTGTTTAGGATGTCAATAATTAATGCATTTTCGTTAAATGTATTTTGTATAGCTTTAAGTGCGCTCTTTGAATCTACCGCCAGAACCCATTTGTTATACGGTTGTTTATTTATGGTATTTAAAGCTTCTCTAAAGGCATAAAGTTCTGCAGAAAATATATTATTTAGGTTATTTAATTTAATGTTGCGTGGTGTTATTGACTTAGAGAATAAAGCGCAGCTAGTATTTAAAGGTGTTTTGGATCCATCTGTATATACAGTGTTGTGTTGGGGAAAATTATTTTGCAGTATTTCATAAAATTTATTTGTGATAATAGATGGGTGCGTGTTCTTTTACTATACTGCTCTAGGTTAAAAATTATGTTTGGTGGAGAGTATGTCCATGGGTTGGGATAGTCCAAAAATGTATGGTAAAAATAAATTTGTAATAGGTCTATTTTAATTTTGTCTTATAATTGGAGTTTCAAATTTTAGGAAACAATTATTTATAAAATCAAGAGGATAATTATTTTGAATTAAAATATTTTTAAATAATCTTTTTCAATATTTATATTTTGATTAAAACAAATAACTTTAATTCTATCAAATAGACTTTTACAACTCCCATTTTAACCATTATTGGGTGGTCTGAGTTAAAATTTAATGATAGGGGAGCCCAAGAGGGGTTTTCGGGATTTACTACAGCCCGGCAGATTATTATACCGGTAGATACCTTGTACCCGGTTAATTACTTCCACCAAATAAGAGCCCCGTATACAGGGCCGATAATATAAAACAAAAATATATCCATCAGTAATGGTCGAGCGCGTCAGATTAAGATAGGGTAAGTTAATTACATGCTAAACAGTGTATATTTCGCTAATCTGACAATTTTAGAGTGACGTATAGGAAACAGAGGGCTACAACAAAAAACGTCAGATAAACATTTTCGAGCGTGACTATTTTTTTATTATCATGAATATAAATCAAGGATGACGAAAAATATACAATCCGATAAAACCCGAACGATTTCCACGAGCCGAAATAATAATAGTATTTTTTTGACATATTAAAAAGTCTATGGCCACTTCCCCCACCGACAAAAAGGTTTACATTATATAACTTTTTTCTTCTTATCATGTAAGGTTTGCAACCCAATAGGTCTTTATGACGCTTGAGTAAATCCCCATTTAGCATCGTGAGTTCCCCCACTATAAGTATCTATTTGTATGTGTAGTCTTTCTGTAGACTGAAGTATCTTCAGGAAGACTAAAAATTAACTTACTATTCACCTTTTGTAAAATAAACAATCAATACACCAGCAACCAGTTATCTATGTCACTATGGCACTATAACCAAACAAACATATTTTGACATTTAATGTCAAAGTTTTCAGAATATCCTAGAAAAACATAAAAATTTTAAATTTTAAAACTCAAATAATGATAAATTTTTATTTTTATTATTTTTCAATCCATTTATCTTGACAACGGTGGCAGATTTGCCGCCAAAACGTCGATTTTTAATTATCTTTTTACTTGTTTAAATTTTTTTGGTTTTTTAAAACTTTTAATTTTATTTTAGCGTGTACCCAAATAAATACCATCCATTAAAAAATAGTAGTATAAAAAAGTTTTTTAGGCCAGAGTATAAATATTACTTTTTATATAATCACAAGATATGTGTGCCAGGTTTTATACCTACGGCAGGTCATCCCTCTCAGTTGACTTATTATATTATTTATTTATTTGTCCTTTCGTCGACTTCATTTTTTTGATAAAACAATTTTATGTTAATAATGATTTTTGTAGTTATCAGTTCATATGTTCTAATAAATTATTTCAATTCCCTCACTTTACCAGTTTATAAAAATGTTATTTATTGTAGATTTAATTTACTGATTATATATATTTTAAGGTGTACGAGGGGTGATCAATAAGTAATGATAATCGAGTATTTCTAGAAAGCACAAAAATCCGGATTATAAAATTTATTCGCTAGCTTATATATCCACAAGTTTTTTCACAAAAAAATTTTTTTAGGTCTTCATTTTTGGGAGTTACATTCATTTGAATACGAACTGTCGAAGAGAACACATGAAAATGGAGAAAAATGAAGTAAGAGCTGTCATCAAGTACCTCTGCCTGAAAAATATGTCTACCAAAAACATAAACAGCGACTTAGAGGAAACATTGGGGGACTCTGCCCCTCCCTATTCCACAGTAGCACGTTGGGCAAAAGAATTTAAGCTGGGAAGAACCTCCACTGAAGATGAACATTGCAAGTGGCGCCCATCCACGTCTCTTACTGCAGAAAACATAAAAAAGTGGAAGATATCGTGTTGGCCGATCGAAGAGTGACCGTGAGGCATTTAGCTGAGGTTACAGGGATCTCGTATGGCAGCGTTCAAAAAATCATTGTCAACGAATTGCATATGAAAAAGGTCTCTGCGCGTTGGGTGCCTAGAATGATAACCGACGAGCAAAAAAAGAAACGAGTCGACATTTCGAGGGCGAATCTTCAAAGGTTCCAGGCCGATAAGGAAAATTTTCTGCTGCGTTTTGTAACCATGGACGAGACCTGGATCCACCACTTTGATCCCGAAACCAAACAGCAATCAATGACTTGGAAACGAGCCTCTTCACAAACGCCGAAGAAATTTAAAGTGTCAAGTTCAGCGGGAAAGGTTATGGCGTCTGTTTTCTGGGATGCTGAAGGAATTATTATGGTGGAATATTTGGAAAAGGAGGCTACTATAACAGGCTCTTACTACGCAGACCAAATAAGAAGATTACGAGAGGCTATTAAGTCGAAAAGACGTGGTAAACTGAGAGCTGGAGCGCTGTTTCACCAAGACAATGCCCCGGCTCACAAAGCCGCAGTTGCGATGGCTGCCATTCAAGAAACGGGGTTCGAACTGCTTGAACACCCACCCTATTCGCCAGATCTAGCTCCCAGTGACTTTTACCTCTTTCCTCGGCTCAAAGAACACCTCCGGGGCAACAAATTTGAGGACGACAGTGAAGTAATGGCCGCAGTAGAGGCATTTTTGGAGGGTCAAGACAAAGAATTTTTTTCTAAGGGAATCATGGGTTAAGAAAAAAGATACACTATATGTATTAACTTGTTAGGAGACCATGTTGAAAAATAAAATATTTTTTTTAACCTAATATTTCTGTTTCATACTGATTATCATTACTTATTGATCACCCCTCGTATAGGTGTTAGAAAAAATAAGCTATATGCTAACTGGTGCAGTCCTGTAGGATTTGAGTAGGACTTTTGGTTACATGTTACACTAATCTTAATATTTGGAAATTTCTCCAATATTAGCAAAAATACAGACAAGGCGTAGTTTAAAAGCACGCTGTTAAAAAGAAGACAGTTTTTTAGTTTAACTAAGTTATGAAATTATAAGTCCGATACAAAATGTTTTCTTTAAAATAATACAAAAACAATGACAGTTTTATCTTAACAACCGTTTTTTGTTTTGTTTTTAAAGTCTTACAAAATTTTACAGGTGGCTCATACATCCACACGTCGTGCCACTTCAATCTAAAAGTTTTGGTAATACGTGAAAACAAAACGGTCCTAAGCAACAACCAAGCGATGTGCCAGTTTAGGTAAAATGTTTGCATGCAGGCGTTCTTTCTTTAATTTCTACCTGCTAGTGTTCGTCACACTGAAAGTGTGTTGTACGGATCGAGCTGGCACTACGTGTATACTGCTTGCTGTTTTTCTTTCTAATTAAATTTTTTAGGAAAAAATTACCACTTTTGGCATTTACTTGAAAGCAATATATTTTAAATGGGCAGGCTCATGTATCAATTAAGTTAACCAGAACAATAACTTAAGTGACAAGTGTAAAACTGGGTATTATACTTTAAGCACTTTATATTGAGAAAAATACGTAGCAAGTAACTAAAATCTACAGGTCTACTCTAAAATCTTACAGGTAAGCAAGATTTATATGTATTTTAGTAATTGTAGGCTATTTCATGCAATATACGAAGCCATTGCAAGTTTTAGTTTATTCTCTTTTTCTTTGTTTGTTACTTCGTAATTTTCAATATTTTAACTAAAACACAAAGAAAAGCTTTTTTAATTACCCTGTATAATAATAATAAATGATTATGACAAGTCAAGCAACAATATGTAAACTTGGTGATTTAACACATGTCAGATTTTTTCTTCGTTTCCATATGAACAAGCAATTGCACAAATCACCACCTTCTAGATCTTTTGAATAATTGTACTAGCGCCGTCAGTACAATTCTAACATCTAGAAGGCGATGGCACAAATATATTTTAATACAAACAAGCATTTTTAATGAAAAGGCGTCATATTATCTTTTTTAATTAATTAAAAATCCGACAAATATAATTATTTAAAATGAGTAGTTCCGATGAGGAGATACCAGATTCTATCCTGGATGCAGCAAATACTGTAAGTTTAAATTTTTTACCAGCAAAATTTCGTAAACAATATGAGAATCAATATAGTCATTTCGAAAACTGGTGCTCCAGCAAGGGGACAAAAAGTATTAAAGAAGAAGTGTTCTTGGCCTATTTTGGCCATTAAACAACTTATAAACCTAATACTTTATGAAGTACGTACTCTATGTCAAAATGTGTCTTCAAAGTGAAAAATAACCTTGATTTAAATTCATATTTTAAGCTAACATCACTACTTAAACACCAAAACGTGGAATACCGGCCCAAAAAATCAAAAATTTTTAAGATTCATGAAAGGAGCACCTGATAATATTTACCTTCTAATAAAAGTTGCTATAATTTTTGGATTAGCCGGTACTTGTAGGAGAGATAAACTTACAAAAATAATGATTGATGATATACAGGATAATAAAAATTTGATAGTGGTGAAAATTCCTGACAGTAAAAATAACACTTCTAGAATCTTTGTAGTGTCCGATAAAACATATAACGGACTTTATCTGCAGTTGTACCGTAAATAAGGTGTTTTTCTCGGTTTAAAGTACTCAAAGTATAGTGATTAAATCACTAAAACTGTTTAAAAGCGAATAACTGTCCATCATACAAGCTGATTGTTTAAATTGTTAAAAGATGTCAAACTTTATTAACAGTAGTAATATTTTTTGTTGTTGGTTTTATTATAAGGTTTTTAGAAAATAATCTAGCCAGATACCACTCGACATTAAAATTCCATTTAATTCATTGTTATTTTTGCAAGATTGTGCTAAGAAAATTGTTTCATAGACTATAATTTAAAAACAACACTTGACCGCTTTGCGGGTCGAGATTTAAATTTTAAATGGAAATAATTAATTTATTTCACATTCAAATATGCTCCAAGCATAATTCTTGCTTAAAACATGTTGGATAAATTTATAGGTCTTGTGATATAAACCACGTATTACTTTCCATGATGTGTTCTTCTTAAACGGAAAGAGGCAAATTTTAGTTCTATTTTATAAGATTCTAAAAGAGGATATAACAATAAAAATCAAACAATACAAATTAATAAAACTATAAACCTTTTAATTTCAATTACCTAAACATAATAAATCTCTTTCAGATGCCTATTTTGCTCTTGTATAAGTATTTTTTGCTAGCAATTTGATGTAACTAGGAAATATTTAACAATAGTTACCCAAAGCAACGGACCAGACTGCATCATAAGCCAACGGAGCTTCCTGATATCCTTCAGGATATCTCTCGTTGTCGATATCATATCCTTCTTCCCTTAAAACGTCATTCAGTCTTTTTCTAAAATCTTCCGAGGTCATGCCTGATATCGTTCTTTCATCCTTATCCTGATTCCACATTAAGGCTTCTGTGGTGAGATGTCCTGAAAAAATGAATATTTTCTAAAACAAATATTTACAATTTTTTTCTTTGCCTATTATACAAATTACGTAATTTATTAAAATTTACAGTATTACATGGTATGACTCAGTTATTTATTTACTAACAAGAATAATTATCTTGTAAGTAAATAAATAAAATATACAGGATGATTCTAAAGCTATACGCATAAACTTGAAAAATTATACCTAGGGCAAACAATGACTACTTAATAATGAAAAATATACAGGGTGGCCCACCATATTCGACACGGTCTGTAGCTGGATGACCATGGGGTTTTAAAACAAATTAAATGCTGGAACATATACAGGTCGGATAAGACCACAGTATAAAAATTATTTTAGTCTATACAGGGTGTCTCAAATTAGTGTGACGTATCAAAGTTATATTTTTTAAATAGAATACCCTACATTTTATCACGGTTTTAGATACTACTTTAAAAAATAACTCAAGTTTGTTTTTAGTACTAAGTGTCTAATTTTATTCGTTTTTGTGATATTTGATTTTTTGAAAAATGCAGAGGTAAAATCAAATTGATTTTGAACTTTAAAATGTGTAACAAGATTAGAAAAAGTCTGCCATATCATACGTAGGTCAAATCAAGATCAAATATTGTACAGGGTGATCAAAAAATAATTAAATTTTTTAGAAATTCAAATAGCCATATCTCTCTTATTTTAAATGGAACACCCTATATTTTTTTACGTCACATGATAACAAATAAAATACTCTTTCAAATGGTGTATAGGTTGCCTATGTGTGCCTGTTTTTACAAATTTTTTGTCCAAATGTTTATTTAAATTAAAGTTGGCTGTGACATAGCAGCCATTAATATTTTTGTTAAGAAAATAACAATGACCACTTATTGATTACTAGTGTTTTAGTCAGTTTAAAAGAAATTTCGATGATTTTAAATAAAAACCCTTCTTCTACAACAACAAGATGATATAATACTGGTAGGATGTGAAAAAAATGGTTAACTTTAGTCTACAGTTAAACCTAAAAAATATTCCAGGAGAAACCATCTGATAACCTTAATAGTTGCTTTAAAAAAATTGACACAGTGATTATGGATAATGGAAGAAACGAGTTATAGGTCACAGAATGTCGTCATAACTAACCAGAGGCGTTATTAGGATTGTTTAAAAACACAAGTTTTATCATTACCACATTCAGCTGAAATAAGTGTTATTGGAAGTAGCATTATAAGCAACTAATGAATTTTTTTCTGTGAATTTTAAAAATAGTGGCAGATAATACAAAATCTTTTAATTTTATGCTTTTTTCCAACAAATTTACATTTTGCAATAACGGCTTAGTAAATAGACATAGCTATATCACAGCCTACTTACATTTAAATAGACATTTGGAATAAAAATATGTTAAAACGGAAGTTACTTAAAAAGTATAAAAGATAGGTATAGGCAACCTTACATCATTTAAAAAACATTTGGTTTGTCATCATGTGGTGTAAAAAAATACAGGGTGTTCCATTTAAAATAAGAGAGATATGGCTATTTAATTTTCTGAAAAATTGAAATTATTTTTTGATCACCCTGTACAATATTTGATCTTGATTTGACCTACGTGTGATATGGCAGACTTTTTCTAATCTTGTTACATATTTTAAAGTTCAAAGTGTTAAACGTGTTAAAGTATAATCAATTTAATTTTACCTCTGCATTTTTCAAAAAATCAAATATCACAAAAACGAATAAAATTAGACACTTAGTACTATAAACAAACTTGAGTTATTTTTTAAAGTAAAATCTAAAACCGTCATAAAATATAGGGTGTTTCATTTAAAAAAATATAACTTTGATACGTCACACTTTTTTGAGACATCCTGTATAGACTAAAATAATTTTATACTGTCTTATCCGACCTGTATATGTTCCAATATTTAATTTTTAAAAACCTCATGGTTATCCAGCTACAGACCGTGTCGAATATGGTGGGCCACCCTGTATTTAGTGAAATATTGCATTTGTAGGAAATAAGTAATAATCAATTATTTGAATAAAATTAAATAACCTAAATTTTTAAGACAAGTAATAAATGATCAAACATTTTTTTTGTTTAAGAAATACCTATGTATGATTTTTACACAACTTAACTTTGTAAAATTAATCGGCTAAACTTTGGTTTACTGTAAAAAAACCTATAAACAAGTTATGATATTAATGTTTGGTATTCCTAACAGTACATCTACTATCAGTTGTGAGTTTAAAAGGGCGGAGATAAAGTTTGAATTAAATTTGTACAGCAGTTTACGGTTTAAAGTTTACACAAATGGTTATATTTTTTGTGTAACAACTACTGCTGGCAACCAAAAGCGGTTTTTCGGTTAACCGGTCAACCGCGGTTTTGAAAAACCGGTTTTCAAATACCGGTTTTTCGGATAATCGGCCCAAAACCGAAAACCGGTTCTTCAAATATCAATTAATCGGCTTTTGGTTGATTGCGGTTTATTTCTAAAAAAGAAAAATCGTTAATTTTGTAAAATCAGATATTGGTTGACAGATTATACAAGGTGGTCCATTTAACCTTAGACAGGCAAAAACCAGAAAACGGCGCATTTTAGGAGATAATGTTTTAAGTAAAACTTGTTTGAAATAAAGGGGCAAATTAAATGGTATTACTAGTTTGTGACCTTGACTACAATTTTAAGGTCATATTTATATAACCTTTGTTTTTTTCAAATGAAAACCCCAATTTTTTTGTTTAGATGAGAACCGTTTTCGGTTTTTCGGTTTTAAAAAACCGTTTTCGGGGTTCATTTTTAAAATCCGGGTTTGGTTTTTGGTTTTTCAGTTTTGAAAACCGGTTTCGGTTTTTGGTTTTCGGTTTTAAAAACCGGTTTTGCAAACCGGTTCTTAAATATTCGGTTAACCGGTATTAACCGAAACCGGTTTTGCTTATTTTCGGTTTTTGCCAGCCCTAGTAACAAGAATTTTGACATCTCTAAATATTTCCTTTTTCCTTTCTCTTAAACCTAGTGTCGAAAACCAGGACTTTTGAAATTACATAACCGAATCCGATTGGTAAGTTTTTCTTATTAATTATTTTTTTAATGTAAAACAAAATTTCCACTGAGCTTAGAAAGAAACAGTATTAATAAAACTACTTATTGGCTTAATAAATTATTGTGGTCACGTGCCCAGTGCCAAGAAAGTCCTACATTTTTTTAAATAAAAGTAATGGAAAGGACGTTTATCTAGCACCTGGATTTTCTTTTTAGCACAGCTTTGTTTAAAAAAATTGGCTGTGCTTTTCCAAATTTAGAAGCCAGCGCCATTAAAAACCGCACTGTAGGTAAAATATTAATAGTCTCAGAGCTAGTGAACCTTTCGAGTAACGTTAGACCTGTAAGGCTGGAAATTTGTATAGTGATGAGTCATAGCTAGCTAATTACGAAACTCATCCACTGGCATATTTTATAAAGTTTAAATAAATAATAAAAGTAAAAAACTTGGAGCTGTGAGCTTGAAATTTTTCTAGGATCTAGTTCATTCATGGTAAGGTTTTTAAAAAATTGACAGGCGTTTTAGTCCATACATGTAATGTCCGCATTTCCCATCCAATGCGCACAGTTATCCCATAGATTGGGATATCGTGCGCAAATACATTTGGTTACTTTTTTATCATAGAACATTTACATGTTTATTTTATCAACGTGTTACTGTGTAAACGCAAAGTAAAATAATTATCGTTTTTCACTGTTTTTTCAAATTTGGCCTGACTTTTTTATTTTGGTGGAAATTTAAATTCTAGGTTAGGTGCGCACCATTTCCTCACTTACCTTTCTATTTAAGGTGTCAAAATTACAGCTTATAGATGTTTTTTTCTTCTAAAAGTCCAAATGTTTATTACAAGTATTAATAAAATGTTTTTTATTTTGTTTTTTACCCGGTCGTTCCTTTTTAGATAGTTTTATAACTTCTGCTTCAAAGAATTTACTAATATAAGCCTACCCCCTCCCAGAACTGCTGAAAACTCAGTAAAACAATAAATAGCCAAACTCTTATGCATTCCTTTGCAGTCCATCTTAAGAGGCCTCAAACTTACATTAGACACTCTAAGTATCTTAGTTAAGCAATCAGCATTCATGTTGTTGAGACCAAACATGGTCAGTGATCTTAGATCCCAAAGGGATCAACATATTTGAAGCTGATAAGAGGCATCGTTACACTAGATCCAATCCGCTAAAAGACGAAACGCAAAACGCGGAAACGGCGTCGGTAAGGATATGAATAGATTACTCCGTAGAACTCTCTGAGCTACGGGGAGTAATGGGATCTTGTCCTGTGCCCCTACGCAAACCGTAAGGCACTTGGTGGAACAAGGCATACTCTATGCATTAGTCATAACCGTGTTGTGCATTTCGTCCTCTTGAACTTATTAGAGGCACCTGTTCTAAATCTTTCGAAAACAGTGGATGGTTAAGATAATACATTTTTTTAAATCCTTTTGACATTCTACGTAGGCTTATGCCTAAGTATTAACGCATCGTGGGTGTCGGGTTGTTAGATGATTAACCCATCTTTTTCCCTGTTCCGTCAACGTTTTTAAAGCACTGGAAACATCAAACCACCTTTTAGACAACGTGGTAGTGCCACCACGAAAGATATTTATTTCAATAGCTGCTAAAGATTTCTCCTTGACTGAACTTCCCCCAGAACTGCTGAAAACTCAGTAAAACAATAAATAGCCAAACTCTTATGCATTCCTTTGCAGTCCATCTAAAGAGGCCTCAAACTTACATTAGACACTCTAAGTATCTTAGTTAAGCAATCAGCATTCATGGATAAGAAAAAACAACTACTAATAAGAATTTCAAATATCTTTGCTAAGATAAAAACTTTAAGGATATTACGGCCCCAGTTCATCCATAATTAATTTTTAAAGTTCTCTTGGGGGAATTTAGGATAAAGAAGCGAAAACTTTATTTTTAGACCCTTTTACTATTTAATTAAGGTTCTTTGCTCGTATTTTCGACCAAACTTTTTCAGTTAATATTTAAATACTTAGTGGTTTAGGTTTAAATAAAAGAAAGAGTACAGTATGTTAGTCCGATACCTAACATAGACCTTTTAATAAAGGATGTCCTAATTCTTTCACAAAACAAAGTTTATGCAGCATTTCTTTGAAGGTGGTAGACAATGTTTGGTAAGGCGCAAATTAATACGCGTATAAACCGGGGTATACACTCATGCAAAACTGTCACATCTGTCAAAAAGCTAAAGTTCGCGCGCTAATTTGACCATGTGTATTAAAAAACTGCCACATCTGGCTTGGCATGCGACTCGATGTCCGAGATTGATTTTGCGTGGCGCGCGTCCTGCAAACCTGTGCATGTGTAGGACGGGTCACTTAATGTTTTAGTTTAGAAACGTCGTTTACGGGGTTATATTGTTGGTTTTGAGTTAACAAAATGGCTCTTTGGCGCCAGAAAGATGTATTGCGTGATTTTATAGATATGTACCAAGGTTATCCATGCTTTTAGAAAGTTAAAAGTAATTAATACATTGACAAAAATAAAAATAGTTATTTACATTACAAGATGCGAAAGTTTACTTTTGGTGTGAGGTGGTTTTTAAATGGCCGAGGCGAAGCCGAGGCTATTTAAAACCTTGAAAGGCCTTTCGCATCGTGTAATGTATTATATTTTTCTGCTACTGTTCTATGTATCGCATAATTTAATAATCATTAACATCATGTTTTAATAGAAATATCAGAGATTTTGAAATTTTACCTGTTAAAAATTAATCCATAGCAACACATTTATTGTTGACATTGTCTGTCATCAGCACTTGTCAGATATTAAATTATTGTTAATTTAGTATAAATCCATTCCCATTTTAAAATGTTAAATGAATATGAAAATGACATCCAAAAGGCAGCTGACCTTGCGTGTGCCTCACACTCACACCAGACAAATCTAAAGAGAGATACCATCAAACATATAAATCGTTTTCTGAATGGCTTGCTACAAAAAATGTGGGGCGGATTGACGAGAATGTGATGTTGGCGTATTTTTAAGAAAAATCCGAGTCTTTATCACCGCCAACCCTCTGGTCTGTATATTCCATGCTCAAGTTAACAATTTCCGTAAACATTGCATTTATTAAAGGGAAAAACGATGGTTATGAGGCAAAAAGTCAAAAAATTTAAAAAGAAGAAATCATAAAGTTTTTACTTAACGCGCCTGATCAAAGTTACTTATCAATGAAAGTAATAGCCATTATGGGAGTGGCTGGGGCATGCCGGACAGACGAAATATACAGAATGAAGCTAAGTGATGTAGAAATAAGAAATGACGTGGCTATAGTAGAAATAGTGGAGTCTAAAAAATAAAGTTAAAAGAAACTTTGTAGTAACCAACAATGAAGGCTCAGTTCCTAATGTCAGATTTCTACAGGAATATATTAAGCTGAGACCAAGGAATGCTCTAGATGAGCGCTTATTGTATCGTTATGAAAGAGGTAAATGTGTTAATCAAGTAATTGGAAAGCACACTATTTCAAATGTACCTAAAGAAATTGCGAAGTTTTTGAAGCTTGAAGACATCAGTAGATATACTGGCCATTCTTTTAGAAGAACGTCAACTACGTTCCTTGCCAATGCTTCGGATGTCGATATTTTCGACTTAAAAAGGCATGGAGGTTGGAAGTCTTCTTCTGTTGCGGAGGGATATATTGCTGAATCCTATAGTAATAAGGTGGAAATTTTAAAGAAGATTTTACACGAAATTCCTACCAATATTTCCTCTAATGAAGTAACAGTGAAAAATATGAAAATTAACGTAGTTAAAGGTGATAACGATACCACAACAACAAATTTAAAAACTGTTAATTCAAGTATTATTCCTCCAATTTCTTTTGCTAATTGCTCAAATTGCACAATTACTTTTAATGTCAATACCTAACCTAGTTTTTAAAATATTTTGTCATAAATTAGTTACTTTTTATAAATAAATCATATTATTTCCCACAAGCATATTTTCTTTTTTTTTACTCTTACTTTTTTGTCCAGGCGCTGAAAATATTACTTTCGTAGCTAGCAACGCTTAGCAACCAGATAACACGAAGGTTCTCTTTCGTTATCATTCGCGTTGCTAGGACCACAAAGTTTTCTTATTTTACAGGAGTAGAAAAAAATCTTTTCGCTGAATTAGGCTTATGTTGATCACACCACCAGCTGCCAAAACTGACGCTGAACTGACAGGTACATCTGAATCGTGTGTATCAAAAGCTTCATTCGACATTTGTTTTCACGCAAGTGCGTTTTAGGTTTGCATGACCGTGTATACCCTGGTTAACACGTGCAATGCGATACAGCACAAAGCGTACTTTTATTAAGTTAATAAAATTAAATTATGCAGCGCAAATTCACTAGCGACACGCGATGTGGTGCGAGTCACGTCTACTCGAACACGCGTTGCTTTTGTGTTAGTGGCTTAAATTGTCGTGTCGCGCAACCCTTGTTTTTTTTTTAAATATTGTTTAATTGTTTCGTTTTTTGTCTAAATCATTAGATTATGTGCTTGCTGTAAATTTTCGCTTGTGTAAGTAGTAAAATTAGCAGCATTTATCTTATATTTGTAATGTGGTAGTGTTCTCCGACAGAATATACAGGGTAAGTTAAAAGTCTAAAAAAGATATTAGTCCGGTAACATATAGAAAAAAATTAAATATGGGCTATTAATGATTTTTACCCAGTTATATGTTTCTTGGTTATTTTAGGACACCAGGCACTTTCTAGACTACTTAATTTACTGGTTAAAATATTTTGACTTACTTACCTTCAGCGGCTATCCGCATTTCTTCTACTGTACAATCTATATTCTCCTTTTCCATAACTACTTCAAACCAGTTATCCTCATACCAACCTAAAACAAATTACAAAGTGTAGTCTCTATCTTCAAATAATTTTTATTCTATAATGATTTTCATTTTGCTCACACCGTAAGTTAAAAGACGATAACACTAGTTAAATGTCTGAATGTGGTAGATAATGATGTATTGGTTTCATTTAAAGAAAATTGGACCTCTATTGTCTTTATTTAAAATTATTCACACAATGTTACGAGTACTACTGTCTCTGTCTTTTTCAAGAGTAAAAAGATTATTCATTTGCGATGGAGTTGGGTGCAGTCAAGCATAAGAATATTCAATTAGGACATCAGCATTGGTGCGCTTTATAAGTTGTTTTTAAATATTTGTTATTTTCACACTGGGTATGCTAAAAGAAGGCTTCCTTAAATATATGCTTTTTTCCAGTGGGGTCTGACCACTTGATATTATGTTGTTGAGACCAAACATGGTCAGCGATCTTAGATCCCAAAGGGATCAACATATTTGAAGCTGATAAGAGGCATCGTTACACTAGATCCAATCCGCTAAAAGACGAAACGCAAAACACGGGAACGGGGTCGGTAAGGATATGGATAGATTACTCCGTAGAGCTCTCTGAGCTATAGGGAGTAATGGGATCTTGTCCTGTTCCCCCACGTTAACCGTAAGGCACTTGGTGGAACAAGGCATACTCTATGCATTATCCATACCGAAGTCATAACCGTGTTGTGCGTTTCGTCCTCTTGAACTTATTAGAGGCACCTGTTCTAAATCTTTCGAAAACAGTGGATTGTTAAGATAATACATTTTTTTAAATTCTTTTGACATTCTACGAAGGCTTATGCCTAAGTATTAGCGCGCCGTGGGTGTCGGGTTGTTAGATCATTAAATAACCCATCTTTTCCCTGTTCCGTCAACGTTGTTGGAGCACTGAAACATCACAGCACCTTTTAGACAACGTGGTAGTGCCAACATGAAAGATTTTTATTTAAATAGCTACTATCTAAAGATTTCTCCTTGGCTGAGAATCGAATCGGCGACAACTTCGGAAATTAAAGCTCTGTTCACTGCGTCGCCGGAAAGAAAATAACGTCATTTCGTCCGACTCGTTTGATTTCGTAGAGAGCTCTACTGAGTAATCTCTCCTCGTTTCCGTGTTTTGCCTTTCCACTCCTAAACTTATCAGCTTATAACCTAATGTAACGATGCTTTTTATCACTTTTTGATGTTTCTAATCTCCATTGCTCCATGCTCCATTGCCGTAGTTACTGTTGTTTTTTTATTTATTCTTGGCTCTGGTCCCTTTCGGTCCAATTTACCAGCTCTCCCCCTTCCAGACTATCTTTCCAGGGCTTCGTTGATGAAAAATGTGAGCCCGCACTCTGTAGCTCGATAAAGAAGAAATTTCCTTTCTATGCAATGTAAATCATATGGCAATTTCAGGAAATTTCTTTTCTATCGAGTTACAGAGTACGAGTACTTTATTATCTAGCTCGTACTCACAAAAATTTAGAAACATAATGTTCGATACGAAACAATAAATTGATGCGTTGTATAAATTGTTAGCTGTCAGACTAGGAGCTGCTACTGGTATTAAGCATTGAGCATAACCGATTACTATCACTACTGACGTTCTCGTGGCGCGCGGAATCGTCCTCGACTTTCGAGTGTAAAAAAAGTACGCCCGTACCAAGGAAGATAAACTTTCTAATAAGGAGCGCTTAATTTTTTATATTTGTCCGAAAATATAGGTTATGTTTGTGACGTTACCTTTTTGCCATAATATTTTTTTATCTGACAAAATACTTGCATACCATAAAATAAAATCACTAAAAACATGAAAAAAATTGTATCCTACCCTTAATAACGATTTAAACGTAAATTCCCTGTAAAAAAATATCCAAAGGTCAGTGACCCCTGTGTACAGGTTTTAAAATTCTCTGCAACTGCAGTACTAAAAACTACTCAATTTAACTATAAACAGTAGAAACTAATCATATATAAATGACTAAAAAACAAAAAAATAACACCAAAACCTCGAAAAAAACCTGCCAGTACTCCTTATTAAAAAGTTTATTTTCCTTGCGCCTGAACAACTTCTTCAATCGCCGAACTTGGAAGAGCCCTCTACGAAACGTCCTCACTGATCGAAGATCGAGGAAAGAGCCCGACTATTCATATTGTGACAACGTATTTTTTCTTTAACCAAATACGTCGCCTGGGGTGCGTAACTCGGATGGGGTATTGGACACTTTAAACTCATTTTAAAAAATGAATAAAAAAATATTATATTTTTGCACTAAAAAAATTACAATTTTACCAGTATAATACTATTAACATCTCCCCTTCTTCCCTTAAACTATTCGGACAATGGGAAGACCCAGTATTTTTCGAAGTCAGGATTCTACTACCCCCTTCTTAAAATTTTGTTCTCTTTAAATATTAAAATTTTCAGTGTTTGTTTTGCGTTTCTAGGCGACCCAGCTTGTTTAATGTTTTTATTTTATTATTATAAGAGTAACCTAGAAAATTGTTTGATTTATACTTTTTAAACCTTGACACCACACGTATATTTTTATGTAGCAGCAGCAAGTTAATTAAAAATTAAATTTCCCAAAAATGTATATTTTTAAAATTCCCAAAATGTATACTTTTTTATACTAGGTGTTCACAATATTTACAGTTAGCGAAGAAGTAATTAATGCATGTTTTGCCTACCCTGTGATCAGACAAGAGTCTTTTGCGCTAATAACAGAACATATTATTTTAAGCAGTTCCTGTGAATTAAGTTCCAAAATGGAAAATATAGGTGTATAATAAATAAGCTTTAATAATAATATGTTAGAAGCTAATTTGGTTTTGTAACATCAAATTGCTATCTTTACTATAAATAGCTGTTCAAATGTGTAATTCATTTAATGCCTAATTTAGCTAAACTTGACAATGTATTCATGGGGGTTTAAAATACATGCTGTTTAATTTTACTGGTAGTCTTTGGGGAATTACACGTATTTGATGACATGTCACATTAGCTATGTAATTTATTTACCGGTTAGTTAGGTTGTCACAAAGATAATTAGGTAGTCAAATACAGCATGCAACTAATTTTAAAGTCGTATTGGGTTTCAGGCAAAATATCAGCAACCTTGTAATTTAAATCCATATTGCATTAGCCAGTAATGAAATGGACTTCATTATAAGAACCTTTTTTACAACCATTTTAGGAGGGTTCTTTTGACGAGTCATTCATATCGCCATATATGAAAGCGGCGGTTTAACCCAGAGTTTCTTTATGAGAAGGGGTTTAGACATAAGCAAGACCGGGGATAGCTTTTGTCAGGGACGTGAGGGTGTGACAATTACGATTTCGGTTGGCAGTTCTGTTCAAAGTTGGTAGCATTATCAGCTGATGACAGAGTCGTGCCTTGTCGAAGCTTTTGTTTGGTAAAAACTGTGGAAATTTGCCATTTTCATTTTGGTTGTATATTTTGCAAGGATTTCTAGTTGTTAATGTTTTTGGTTAGTTTAGAGACATCACATATTATTGGTTCGGACTTTTTGATATTTTGATAGTGTTTAGTCGAATAGTTTTCAGTCATTCGTATTTTTATATACATATGATACTGATGAGTGTCCTCTAATTAATGGTACACAGAAAAACCACAGATTTCTTATGCGAAAATGCCCATTTAGGATTTAAACAAACATACCTATATCCAAAAGTTAATGATAGGGAAGATACGGGATATAAATATTTTTATTCATGCATTTTGATAATTTCTGATATGTTTTAAACATTTTATTAAAACTCGGTATCCAGAAGTTTTTAGCTATAAGCTATTTATATCTGAGCAGTTGTAATTATAGTTAATACGATGTTATTGAAGGTACATACTTTTGGGTGCATTGAACAACTAAAACGTGAATACCTTAAAAACGGTTATCAAGACCGATTCTTACTAAGTATACCTTTTTGTGCAGAAAGCATAGAGAAGCTTACTAGTTTACATACATACAGAGTAGTAGCAAAAAATTGGGTAGTTTTAGAGAATTTTAAATAGTGTACCCATCGCCCTCTAGTCTACACACAAAAATTAATATTCGATCTGAAAAGCTTATGTTTAAAAACCCCGAGATACCCTTTTATTAAGATATTTAAAAAGGGGCGAACAATTATCGAAATAAATTTACTTTTTCTTTTTACTATGACACCCCCGTATCTTCCTTATTATAAACTTTTGGATATTAGAAACGATCTATTTAAATAAAATATATCATTGATATTAGGTATGTTTGGTTATATCTTAATATTTTGGCATAAGGAATCTGTGGTTTTTCTTTGTACCATCCATTAGCGGACACCTTGTATACAAAGTTTTTAAAATGGTTTTTGACTTACGGAACCTCATCGTTCTGTCGTCGCTTTGATCATTTTTAATTTTCAATATTTAAACCACATTTATGTTTTTGTTTTAGGTTATGCCTATTAAAATAATCCAATAAATTTTGTCTACAACATACAGTTCCTTTTTGTTTTCTCCTTAATTCTACGCCACTGATCTGCCTAAAATCAAACATGGCCGAAAATGGCCCGACTTGACGTCACAGCCGCGCTAGCCAATATGGTGAATGTCGTGACCTTATCTCATCAATCGACTTTGGTTTAACCCACCCTGTCTATGTTCAAATGTCTTGGGTGTCGGACTGGACGATGAAACGTTTGCCGCAATGCAATTTTTTAAACACTGTGCCAAAAATGGTGAGGAGGGTTACAGTAATAAGATCCGCCAAGTTTGATACCCAAATCAGGTGTATTATGGAAAAATATTAACAAACAAATTATTTAATTAAAATAAAGGGTAAAATAATTGCCTTGAATAGTAAGCTAAATCATTTTTTGCTTTTTTACAGGCTACAAACCAATAATATTTTTTTAAAAGCAGAAATTAAAATAGTTGTAATTGGTTTTTAAATCAACTATGGACGCCCTTTAAAAAATACAAATACTATGCTGAGTTAAATGGAGATTCTGAAAAAAATGGACACAATAAAGAAATCTTGGTTCTTGGGTTTGGACAGTGTCAAATTTAACTCGTTTACCGACGTTTTGCTATCGATTGAACGAAGCATCTTTAGGGATGATTTTTACTCTGCGGGTTGGCACTATACCACTCCTCGTTCAATGAACACATTTATTTAAAAATAAAAGGGGTAGTATATTACTAAAAATGGTTATTTACGCAAGTAATTTACTGTAATCATTGAAATATTTCTATAAAGACCAAAAATAAATATATTGGTGGTAACAACTAACCTCCTCACAGCACTCATAAAATAACTAGAAAACCCATTTTTATCTGGAATTACTTACAAATAAATAATAGTTTAAAAACTAAAAAAACGCTTTTATATGCAACCGAACTAAAAAATTAGAAAATAATTTTACATTACAAAGAGTTTGTCACTTCAGAGTAAAAGCGTGGGGTGCATTTTACTATTTTTCATAACTTTTCCTCATAGATATTTGCAAATAGAATAATTATAACATTTAATATATTAAGCACCCCACGCTTTTATTCTGAGTGACAAAACTCTTTGTAACGAAAAATTGTATCTGATTTTTAGTTCGGTTCACATAGCAGTCATTTTAGTTTTTTAAACTATTATTTATTTTTCATTTTTTAGTTCGATATGATCAATTAGTTTTTTAAAGCATAAATGCTCCAGTTTATTCACTCAAAAGAATTCCTTCGCCATTTGTTCAAGAGGCACAGAGGATCACGTAAAGGAATTTATTTATCCTGGCGGTCCTTAATCTTCAGGAGTGTGCGGGATGCTGTATTTTAAATTTATTGGTATTGTCATCGATGACTCGCGATGCGTTGTTTGCGAAGTTTCAAAGAAATTGAATCGCTGGAAGTTGGTAAAAGATCGGAGCTCAGAGATTCGGTTACGCCGAATGGAATAGACCAGATGAGATGGTTCCGAAGCCCTGAAGCTAATAGAAAGCCGTGTTAAGCAAAATGGGAGGTCAGGCATGCGTGATCAGGCTTGGTGGCTCCTATTCTATTAAAAAATGCCCAAGTGAGCCTAATCATTAAATTCTATTAGCAGTTTTTACGTCAGTATGTTTGACGTCGGCAATATCTCATAACTGGCGTGTCTAAAAAATGGAATGAAAATTGAGCTGGGAGTTAGCTGTCGTTACTTAGAAAAATTTGCTCTTTAATATCAATTCGAATTCAAGCTTAAGTGATTGGATTTTTTTAATGGATTAAAGAAATGTATATAAATATATGGATAATTAATCTAATTCTGGTTTTTACTAGAGAATAAAAAAGTCGCGCAAAAAAAACAAAACAAAAGCACTCTGAGAAACTGAAAAAAATATATTAGATACGCCACTTCGTGATATTAAAGATGATTATATAAATTCGTTTTAATCTGTGGAAGTTAAAATTCTTTTTGTGTTTCTTTGATTTTTTATGTTGTTTTACGTACTTTTGTTTCTTGTCAGCAAAAACATTTCATTATTGAATAACGACTAAAATGACGATGCTCTCAGGTGAATAAACGTCTTTAAAACCATCATTCACACAACTCACTTTTAGTTATTCTAAGTTACTTAATAAGGGATGTGCGTAACCTGGTACATTCTGGGTAAAGTAAGCACAAAGAGGTCTGATATCCATAAAAAAAATTAAAGACCAAAGTTACCTATTACCTTTAAAATATGCCCACTCTGGAATTAATTTGTTTTTTTATTTACACGCTTTTATTAGCTTGGGTTGTATCTATCTATCTATCTATCTATCCATCTATCTATGTAACGGAATCTTTGAGCCTAGTTTTACCAACTCCCCAGCGATTCAATTTCTTTGAAACTTTGCACACGTATAATTTAAAAACAGTATACCGTTATCCTGATTAGGACCGCCAGGATAAATAAATTCCCTTTACAGATCCTCTGTGTCCTAATACTACTCTTGACAAAATGGCGAAGAATTTTTTTATTGAATAAACTGGAGCATTTATTTTTCAAATATTTAACTGTTAGTTAAAAATTTGGTTTTGTATTAGGATCGTGTGAGATCTTTTGGAGCGGTATGCGGATTGAAAAACTGGACTGCTCTAAGTTAACGGGAAAAACCCCATGCAAGCAGTGAAGCTTTAAATGAAATGATGAGATTACGAAATAGTTCGTAAAACATTTCAATATCACATGACCGCAGAAAACTAATTGATATATCGAACTAAAAAAATGAAAAAAATAAATAATAGTTTAAAAAAACTAAAAAACACGCTTTTATAATGCAACCGAACTAAAAATTAGAAAATATTTTTTTATTACTAAGAGGTTGTCACTTCAGAATAAAAGCGTGAAGTGCTTATTATATTAAATGTTATAATTATTCTATTTGCAAATATCTATGAGGGAAAGTTATGAAAAGAATAGTAAAATGCACCCTACGCTTTTACTCTGAAGTGACAAACTCTTTGTAATAAAAGATTATTTTCTAATTTTTAGTTCGGTTGCATATAAAAAGCGTGTTTTTTAAAACTATTATTTATTTTCAATATGTGTATAGGTGGCAAACCATCATTTATAATATATGTATATAATCATAAATAATTTACCAATAAAACCAATTTTAATATTGATTTATTTTAATACCAATTTTCAAATTTATTTTATCCACTGCTAATTTTCGTACTCTCCCTAAACGGTCAACATTGCCGGAAATTATTTTCATTAATATTTTATTGGGATAAAGTGCTAAAGCATATAAAGCTCTAATAAACACAAATTCTTGTTTAAAGTGTAAAATTTAACCCTATTACATATACTTTATCAATAATGTCAAGCTGTCACAATATTAATAAGGAAAGTGATTACCACATACAATTACGAAGTAATTTTTGAGTGATAATAGAGGGATATGGGTACTTCGGTTACCGCCTACGTTTGTTATTTACGTAAGGCACTATTTAAACACCGCATACTGTATTTATTGTTTGTTTTTAGAGATATGGAAGACGCCGTATTACGAACGGTTAATTACACCTGTCTGCAAATAAACAAAATCAAACACAAATTATTTTTAATGTGCGAATACTAAAGTTTTTCTAGTTATTGCAAACACATTTTACTGTACATTTTTCCACTTTTCTAGACAAATTTTGACTAAGACATTCTCCCAGTAAAGCCACGTCATTGTCGGCCGAGAATCTTACACTTTTTCTTACTTTTTCACCTGCGATATTTATCACAAAGGAAAAAGCAAGGCTTTATCAAAGATTAGTAGTTTTACTTTACTCTGTGGTCTATTACAAAAATATTTTTTTATGTTTTTCTCGGATATTCTGAGAATTTTGACATTAAATGTCAAAACATGTTTATTTTGAAAAAAATAAACATGTTTTGACATTTAATGTCAAAATTTTCAGAATATCCGAGAAAAACATAAAAATTTGAATTTTAAAGCCTGAATAATAGTAAGTTTTCATTTTTATTATTTTATTGTTGTTGGTCTTGACAACGGTGGCAGATTTGCCACCGAAACGTCGATTTTTAATTATCTTTTACTTGTTTAAATTTTTTTGGTTTTTTAGTACTTTTAATTTAATTTTGGCGTGTACCCAAAGAAGTACCATCCATTACAAAAATATTTGTAGAAATCGTCAAAATAAATAATATAACCTTAAAAAACAAACAAAGAAAATATTGGGCCCATGGCAAATATGTTTGCTATTTTAAATAGCACACTGCGTTATCAGCCCGCAAATTACTCCATGCGGTAACGTTATTACCACCAGTGACGGTAAAAATCGAATCGCGCATAACTTAACTGTCATAATACCGCATGACGTTACAGCACCACCCATATCTCTCTATAATATTAATAATAACTTAGCGTGACTACCCAGTGGAATTTATTAAGCATTAAAAGTGAAATATTTATTTATTTAATTTTTAATTTAGTGACATCAAAAAAGAAGAATGTATAATGCACTAATGTACAATCTTAAATTTTCTTTGTTTTTTAGCAGTAAAAATTATTTGTTTCTTTGTAAATCAACAAAATTGAATAATTAAAGGTAATTTTTAATTCCAAACATTGTTTTCCTATAACAATTTTTAATATTATTAAAAATACAAGTACTTTACTCTTGAGCAAAAATTACATTTTTGGCCAAACCACGTAGACGACTGACACAATTTGATATCTGATGGTTGCTTTTAGGTTTTGGACCATGTAAAAACAAAATTTTAACATGACAACGTCTTATAATTCGATGGACCCGGTTACACGCAACAAGAAAACATGACTCATGTGCCGTTACCTTGCGCGTTCCATTTAAGACTTGAAGTGCAAGCGAGAGCGCGGAACGAGCGACAAAGAGGCATAATCTCCGTGTTTGGCAGCGTTCAACATCTGTTTTTCTCCTACTTGAGTGAGCGTGCAGTGAAAAGTGAATATGGTGTTAATTGTTTAAAGCAACAATAATCGCGGCGATAAAGGTAATGATTCTATCGACGATGTCGCGTTTAACTTATCGTCAGTAAACCGACTTTGCAGACAACCGATTTTTCTAAAGATTATAACTTTTTTCGTAAATCTAATAATAAAATAATTTTCCATATAACGCCAACTTACGTAGATCGCAGTTTATAGTTTATTTTTATTTCTATTAAATCTGTAAACATAACATTTCTACCTTTTTTAGTTTGCTAAAATGGTTAAATTATATTTATCCATATACATATACCACACAGGAAGTAGCTTTTCCATACGAACAACGTAGCGGCAGAGGAAAAAATAAGTCTAGTACCTTTCTCTTTCGCGATCCTGACTTTGTTTTTCTATGGGATTACGGCAGGAAGTGCACTCTTTCAAATAAAAAAAGAGTCTTTAAAATTGGTCCACAAACGCCGGAACAAATCGCATAACATACAAATAAAATACTGGAGAATTGAGAAATTTTTCCTTCGGTCGGTTAAGTTAAAAAATAATAGTAAAAACAAGTAAAATATGTTTAGCTAACACTGTAGCTTCTTTTGACTAGTAATTTAAACTTATAATATTAAAAACTGCATAACAAACTTGTTTTTCGGGTAAGTGATATAAAAAAAAATAAAAATTGCTGTATGCCTGTTTTATTTTAAATTGTTATGCCAACAACCTATATTTTTTAAAAAATTATTCAAATAGGAAATTTAGGGTAGTTAGCGCCCCTACTGGATACTTTTTAAACCATTTTGGGGCACTATGACAGCACGAAGGCTAAAAGCCTAAATACTAACGTACCGTGGGTGTCTTAAGCGAGGTAAGAGGGAGTTTGTTGACACGGGACTTTAATACTTGAAGATTTGGGGGAAAGAGAAAGACCTCCGCGGGCAGCAGGTTCCACAATCTAGAAACTCAGGGATAAAAGAACGTACAAAGTGAAAAGTTTGGGGCCTGTCCAGTTGGACCGTATAGGGATGCATACGCGCGGAACCACGAGTTTCTCTGTTGGGAACCGTGAGTGGAGGAACTATACTGGACAATTCTTCAGAGCAGAAGCCATGGAAGTACCTATAAAAAGCGATAAATCCCCCACAGCCCGACGATGGGCCAGAGAGGGAAGCCTTTCTGTAAGTGAGGGATCATTAATGAGACGAATAGCTCTTCTTTAAATAGAATCAAGAATGCTCAGGGTTGTGGGGGACGCCATGCCCCAGATATAAGAACAATACTCCAAGGGAGGTCGGATTTGGGACACATATAAAGTGTATAAATTAGAAGCGGAAAAATAATTTTTGGCTCGTAAAAGAAATCAAGCTTTTTTGAAGCTGCCGTGGCTATAGATACAATGTGTTTATGCCAGTTAAGGTTACTTTTAAATGTGACGCCCACGAGATTGAAGGTGTCTTTGCTCTGTAAAACTTGGCCGCTCATAAGTAGAGGATGAGTATTTGATGACTCTTTTCGCGACAAGGAACATGACTGTGTTTTGGATGCATTAAAATGGACGAGATTTTTGGCGCCTCAATCCAATATTAAATTAAGATCCTGCGAAAGAGATATCTGCATCGCTCTGCGTTTATTTTCCAAGTCAGGTTTAGTGATGGGTTTAGGAACCTGAAAACTGAAGTGAAGGGGTACTATCGTAGGCGAAACTATGAATGAAATTAGTTGTGGACTAGAGAAGGTCGTTGATGTGAAGAAGAAACAATGTTGGTGCCAGAACTGAGCCCTGAGGGTCTCCAGCATTTACTTGGTGAAAGCTTGAAGAATGGCCGTCCACAATAACTGATATACGTCGATCAGATAGATAACTAGAGAGCCAAGTACAGAGTTTAGTTGAAAGACCATAGGAGGGAAGTTTATTAAGAAGTGCGGCATGCCAGACCTGGTCAAAAGCTTTGGATATATCAAGAGCAACGATCTGGGACTCACCTAGAAACTCAAGAGACTTATTCCAAGAGTGTGATACGAAGGAAAGAAGATCTGCTGTAGATAATTTGTGGCAAAATCCATACTGCCTGTCGTGCAAAATTTTGTGTTTTTCTAAGTACTTAAAAATTTGTGAATTAATTAATTTTTCCATTACTTTACAAAGAACTGACAGAATTGAAATTGGTCTATAGTTAGATGGAAGAGATTTAGTCCATTCTTGGGAATAGGTTGAACACGTGCAGCTTTCCAGCTCTCCGGAGAGATGTCTTAAGAAATTCGAAAGAGCCGAGTTAAGATTGGTGCAAGTTGTGGAGCACATTTTTTGGTATGCCATCCAGCCCAGACGATTTCTTGGTGTTAAGGGAGGAAAGGATACGCTTAATGTGTTTTACTTTAAAAATAGTATCGGGCATTTTATGAGGAAATGGGGTAACCGTTGGAATTAGATGATTTACGGGAGGGTCAAGGGTTAAATTGGCAGCAAATTGTTTGGCAAATAGTTCTGCCTTTCCTTTAGCGGTAGAAATAATTTCATCTTCCAAAGTTAGTGGTGGGAAAGAACTGGTACAAAAATTCCTACTTATATTTTTCGCAAAGGACCAGAAGGATTTGCTGCCATTTGAGCAAGAAAGAACTATGTTTTTAATACGATTGTCGAAGAAGTCTTTGGCTTCAGAAATTTTTTGATTGTAGTAGTTTCTTGCTTCAATGCTGGATTGTCATATTTTGCTTGCTGTTGTTGCAGTAGTATTAGATTTTTTAAATATTTTTAATGATTCATTTGATAAATGCAATAAAAAAAGAAAAAAATTAGTCCAAAACTTTTGTTAAGTATTTAAGTGGTTGCTGTCATGGATTTTGCTAAAAATTCTGTAATAAAGGAAAATGTCTAAAGTCGGTTTTGTTTTGTCTGCCGTTTAAGTTTAAATAACTAAAAACTTACGTTTCCCGGCTTAAGATGAAATTACTTCTTTTTTTTTTAAATAAAGTAATATAAAAGCATTAATTTTAATTTGAAAATCTATAGAGTGAGAACGTTTTCGATTAGACGAAAACGACGTAAAACAATAATCTTAGAGGGCTTTAAATTTTAGCCTTATTGTACCAAAAAGCAAAAATTTAGGTTTCATATTTAAAGTAATCTAAATGTACCTAAATACTTTAAGAATAGCAAAGCAAGCTTTGACATTATTTTTTAAATTATATGGGCAAAACAAATATTTACGCAGTGCCGTATTATCAAAATAGGCGCGAATAGGAGGGAATGACTTTTATTTCGGGTGGTGATGAATTAAGGCGCCTCTCACTCAAAATAGGCGCAACAGAGGAAAGGACCTTTTTTTTTTGTGGAAAATAGGCGCTCCGGGAATTGTAGCCTAGGGCACCTTATACAGTTAATACGGCCCTGTATTTACGACAGTTAATTTAATTCGATCTAATCTTTATAGGAGGTAATTTAAAAAGTAAGTTATTATTCCACTTTTTTGTGGAAGGTTTTGCTTTTAAAATATGACAACTTTTAACTATAAAAGAAATGTTTAAATTTTGATCAATGTTTTATGAGTTTCGGTGTATGCAGATATTTTTTTATGAAGAATACATTTTCCTGAGAAATAAAAAATAAAAAAATTACATATGGTTCATGGTATTTATAAAATAGTAATTTGTTATATTATTTGCATGTGATATACTGGGTGTTTTGGAACTATGGGATCAAACTTTCAGGGGTTATTCAGAGCAACAATAGAAAACATTTGAGTATGGGGACCCACGTCCGGAAAAAAATTGGAAAGACGATAAATTGCCTAAATAGAATATAATGCATTAAATTTTAGCCTTTTTTACATAATGTTGTTACAACAAAATTACTAAATAAAAAACCTAATAAATAAAATTATTAAATAAAAAAAACTTCTTATAAAATACCAAAAATAAAATAATAGAATTTCTAAACGTTGACATTTTGAACAATTGTTGTAATGATATCATGTACAAAAGGCAACAATAAAATGCATTAAATCATATTTTGGCAATTCATCTTTCTAAATTTTAATGCTTATGGCTGTAGAGCCGAAGTAACACTTTTCCGGACATGGGCCCCTATACTAAAATATTTTCTACTGTTGCACTGAATAACCCCTAGAATTTTGATCTCATAGTTCTTAAACCCTCTGTATATGAATCTAAAAGGTTGCGTACATACAGTGGCGGCAAACTAATTGGAAACGATACTAAAAAACAATTTAATAATTTTTATACAGAAATGTATACGAGAAATTTCAAATTTTATGTCAATGATACTTTCATTGTACTTTAACTTTTTATTTTTATAAATAATCAAACATTTACTTATTTTTACTAATTTATTTTCTAACTTATATAAAAAATGCAAATTTTAAGCGGCAAACTAATTGGAAACGTAATTTTCAAATTAAAGATTTTCTAGTACACTACAAACACAATATACTAAATCTAGCATCTAATACTTAGTTGGATGGCCATTTGCTTTAATTACCTTCAAACATCTTCTAGGCATAGACTCTACTAAGTGTTTACACTTGTCAATCGGAATATCAGCTCATGCCTGTTTCATGGGGCCGAACAATTCGTCGAAATTTGCATAATTTTTCGAAGCCACTTTCCGTTTTAATATCATCCAGAGATTTTCTATAAGGTTAAGGTCTGGACTACAAGATGGCCATTTCAGAACTTCAACTTGATTATCTTGAAGCCAGGCTGTTACTCGACTAGCAGAATGCTTCGGATCATTGTCGTGCTGGAATTTCCATAAATTTTCTTCTGCGTAGGCTTGCATCACATTTTGCATTATATTAATATATTCATTCTGATCCATGGTACCATTTATTCTATTAAGTGGTCCAACATCATTCCAAGAAAAACAACTTCATACCATAATGGAACCACCTCCAAATTTTACAGTTTTTTCGTGTAACTAGGATCGAATTCCTTCTTTGGTGGACGCCAAACAAAGCGTTTTTCATCTGAACCAAATTTATTTATTTTGGTTTCATCTGACCATACTACTTGTTTCCATTGTTGGACAGTCCAAGCAAGATTATGTCTTGCTTGGTGTTTTCTATATGCAAGTTAACGTTTCCAATTAGTTTGTCGCTCATAATTTGCATTTTTTTTATATAAGTTGAAAAATAAATTAGTTGAAATAAGTGCATGTATGATTATTAATAAAAATAAAAAGTTAAAGTACAATGAAAGTATCATTGAAATAAAATTTGAAATTTTTCGTATACATTTCTGTATAAAAATTATTAAAATATTTTTTAAGTATCGTTTCCAATTAGTTTGCCGCCACTGTATTCTGGGACACCTTGTAAAAAAAATAAGTAAGAAATATCACACAAGCCCGTAATGCTTCATAAACTAAAGGTTTATTTTTATGAGTAGCTATAATCTGCTTTCCGGATGCTCATTTTTTATTTATGGTTTTAGAAACCTTTCCATTATTTAACCAGGTGACCTTAGTTTATACCGTGTGGTTTTACTTTTACCACAGGGATTGTATTTTGCCTGTCTACTTAAATTATTTACAGAAAAGGTTTAATTTTGCAGCTTAAAATTTACAATGTATTTTCGTTTTGCATAAAATCTTTTTAATAGTTAGATAGAATATAAAAAAAGACTGAAAATTGCCTGACAATAAAGTCCTTTTTTTTATTTAATATTATGGTAAATTAAAAGGTTATTCAGAATTAAAAGTTACACCTAAATACCAATTCGTAACCTCCTATTGATTTTTTTGAAAATTTTAAAACTATCCTGTAGGATAATTTTTTTACTATTATAATGCTAGTTAGAGATCCCTGGACCATTTTTACAAGTCATTACTAACAAACTAAATTTTAATGAGTAGCTTCATTTTGAAGAGACGCCTAACTTTTTTCCTTATAACAATTTTCGTTGGTTGTAGCTTACAGGAGTAGCAAGGTTAAAACATGTTGATTTGTCGAGTATAAAAATTTATTACAGCGTAATTTGCTGTTAATTCTGAAGTTAATAATCTAAATAAACCGAAGAAATATTTGTCCTGCAAATTTTTTTATTATTTTAAATAAAAGCACTTTACTCTCAATTATTAATATATTATTTTTTTTTATTATTTTTAATCTACCCTGTGTACAATTAATCTTCTAATAACACAAGCTAATGCTATCAGCATTAAAAGTTTGAGATCATGCACTAACTTTAATAAAGGATACACATTGTTAATAAAAGGGAACTATTGCACAGTGAAATAAGGCCAGGCACTAATAATACCGGCCTTATTTTGACATCTGAGCTTGCGCAGTTGCATGGTAGAATAAGGACTCCCTTAATAAGTATAGTGACCGGCTTTATTTATGTCGGTTGTAGGTCATGGCTTATTTTGGCCTTATTTTAACTTCGGAACTGTTTGTCAAACCGAACGGTTGCTCATCACAAAATGGAAAAGTATTTATATAAAGTAAAAATACTTTAACCTTGCTGTTGCGAAAACTCTCTATTTTCTTACAAAGTTGCAAATTATTCAAATTTACTTCCTTAAAAACCTCAAATAATCTTTTTACTGACTTCTAAGAATATTCATCTATTTTTAAATTCTTTGTTTATTTAACCCCGGTTCATGTCTCCTTTCGGCGAAATACCGCTATCAGAAAAAGCATTTGAAGATCTCCGCCGGGCTTTTCCCGCTTTATCACAAACGCGGCCGCGCTTTTGGCGGCTTGCGCCACAGCGATATCGGCATGCTTTGTCGGGGCTTTGACTAGTTCCGAGAATAACTTTTAATAATTTCACCCTAGATATTGGTTCTCTTAGTTGACCAATAGGATTTCTAAATTATGGAAACCATATTTGGTTTAATTTGTTTCTGTATTTTTATTGGTTTCCTTTTTTCATTTCCTTTTCTTTGGACCCACCTCTATTTTAACTTCTCTCTCCCAAATTACTTTTGACAATTTAGTGTAGATTAAGATTTCACTCATGTAACAAGAGGTTACTTTTTTCACGTTAGTTTACGAGAACGTAAGGTTTTCTCTTAAATTTTCACCCCCAAAAGTGTATTGGGGCTCCCTCAAGTAACATAAGGTTACAAAGATTACGTAATAGACTTGTCAAAAGGACAACTTTTACAAAAAGAACGTCAAGGTTCTTTTAACTAAGTACTTATCAAAAAGTTTTCCTTCTTTGCTATTCCCAGCTGTTTTTGCAAACTGTTTGTACAAATTGTCTTAGAAAAGACATTCCGTGAAAACGCTAAGGTTTTCTCAACTTTTCATTTTTTAACCCGTTCCCGAGCATTACAACATAAAATAACACTGCAGATCAAATGTCTTAAGACTTTCAACAGATATACTGTACAATAATTGTAATAGTGATTTAAAGTGAATGTGTTGTGCAGACTGGACAAATTTACTGACAATAAACTGTAAGGTAATTTAGAAATAAGATCTAAAAGACTATTCGTTTTTTCAAGCCTTTATTTAGTTAAACTCACCATTATTTATCAATTTTTTTTGTTTTAAATAAAATTTAATTGTTTTAGTAGTAGTTTTTCTGTAACAAATTTAGCTTAGAAAGTTCCTACTTTAAATAATAAATCATACTAAAATATAGAACCACCCTGTGGACAAGCCACATCGAAATTAGAAGTGGTTAGTTTAAAGAAACTGCCACCCCTGAGAAAGTTGGATTGGTGTTTAAAGAAACCCAGTTTACATTTTTCTTCACTTGCTTTTTAAAAGGTATTTCTGTAGTTGTTATAAAAAATCCTACAACACAAAACAATAAAAGAAAATTTACTAAATTTTTCTTTTTTTTTTTTTAGGTTAATGCTTCTTGCAATAACTCTAACTTATGGGTAAAAGCACTATTTAAATAAGGCCGGTATTATTCCTGAGCAACTTGCAATAATTCTCTATTAAGTGTTTCATTTATTGCACACTTAATAACCAGATTACTGCATAGGCTTTTTTATTTAAATTTGTATTATACTTGCCAATTATCATTTCATTTATTTTACGACAATTTGTTTTCTTTCATTCAAATTTTGTTTCGCTCAAGAAAACTAAAACCAGCATCCAATTCCTTTGTTTTTGTATGTGCTTTCGTTCGTGGAAATACAAATTCAAAAGAGATAATTTTCCCTGGGAAATCTATTTTGCAAGCGTTCGTTTGTCTAACCAGTTTAATTTTTCTTCGAGTTCATTGTTTGTCTAAACTATTATTGTCTTAAATACAATAAGCAAAGAACGAAAATCTGAAGTTCGACATTGTTTTCTCGTAAATTAATTAATTCGAAATTTTAAATAAGAGAAACATTTTTGTACTTGTTGAGCTCAGCATATTCAATAGTTTTTAATTTGTTTTGTATTTTTAATTTCATTTCTTTATAATTTTATTTTGGAAGAATAAAGGTTACAGTTTTATTGAAATATTATTAGATATCAGTAGCATTCGGTGAAAGAAAAATAGATGTATCCCGGTGTATAAGGACTGAGTGTGCTAAGCCCGGCTAAACCCTTGAACTAGTAGAAACAAAAATTTAGGATACATACAGGGTTATTTTTAAGTTATTATATTCCTCTCAGCACAGTAAACAGGGTGTCCGGGAAAATGTGGGAAATCTCTCGCACACGTATGGAACAGATAAAAATAACACGACAAGTTCCTATAAAATTTTTCCGTTTAAGCCCCCCTGCGGAGATATGATCCCCTAAAGGGGGCAGCTAGAAATCGATTTTTCGTGTATAACTTTTAAAGCGCTCTGTATAATTTAATAATATTTTAGTACGATGCATACTAGTAAAGACCTCTTAAAATAGTGCCCTTAAAACTTATGTCGCTTCTTTAGTTTGCCAGGGACGGACTAGTTTTCGCACATTATTGATAATATTTTTTACGCCCTGTATGGTGAAGACACAAAAAATATGTTTTTGGGTAGTTTAAACCTTTTGCTAAAACAAGGTACTCCTGTTTGACATCGATAAAATGAGCCGTTTTCGAGTAAGAAATTATTTTAACAATAAGAGTTTATTTTTGTTTAATAAAACAATATTTTAATTTCGATGTAATTTGTAATTTTTGATTCAGTATTAAAGTCCTTTCGTAAAAAGCTATTAATATTTTTCTTAAAAAACTAACAACGACCATTTATTGATTACTAGTGTATTAGTCAGTTTAAAAGAAATTTCAATGATTTTAAATAAAAACCCTTCCTCTACAACAACAAGATTATATAATACTGGTGGGATGTGAAAAAAATGGTTTACTTTAATCTAGAGTTAATCCTGAACAATATTCCAGGAGAAACCATCTGATAACCTTAATAGTTGCTTTAAAAAATTTAACACAGTGATTATGGATAATGGAAGAAAAGAGTTATAGGTCACAGAATGTCTTCATAACTGACCAGAGGCGTTATTAGGATTGTTTAAAAGCAGAAGTTTTATCATTACCACATTCAGCTGAAATAAATGTTATTGGAAGTAGCATTATAAGCAACTAATTAATTTTTTTCTGTGAATTTTAAAAATAGTGGCAGATAATACAAAATATTTTAATTTTGTGCTTTTTTCAACAAATTTACAATTTGCAATAACGGCTTAGTAAATAGACAGCTATTTCACAGCCTACTTACATTTAAATAAACATTTGGAATAAAAATATGTTAAAACGGAATTTACTTAAAAAGTATAAAAGATAGGTATAGGCAATGTATATCCCATTTAAAAGAGCAATTCGTTTGTCATCATGTGGTGTAAAAAATACAGGGTGTTCCATTTGAAATAAGAGAGATATTGCAATTTAACTTTCTAAAAAATTGAAATTGTTTTTTGATTACCCTGTATAATCTATGATCTCGATATGACCTACGTATGATAAGGCAGACTTTTCCTAATCTTGTAACAAATTTTAAAGTTTAAGGAGTTATGTTTTGATGTGGTGACATCTTTATTAATTATTTTTTTTATATGGCACCCATATAAAATCTCAAAACCCGCAGCGCCTGGTCATAGCCAACTACAATACTAGCTCACCGTCCCTCATCGTGCTTTCCATGCTCCGAACGGAAAAGCCCAAGACCATTAATAAATTTTGCCAAGAATACTGCCTGTTAGTCCGTTTGGTGCACCCGCGTCTACTTTCGAGGACGATGGATGATGACTGGTGCCAAAATGCATAAACCTGTTTTTTAGTTTATGTAACTTTTATTTCGCGCAAGTTATAACCCTTGGCAATTCATTCAAATCCGTGGTTAAAAAATGAAGTAACTTTGTATTTTACCCCCGGACAAGCAAAAGTATGTTTTTACTCTTTTTATCTTTTAATTTATACCATTCTGTATAGGTTTATAGGTTCGTTAATTTATTTAGATTGATGTAGCAAAATGTTAAGCTGCGTCCAGACTTGCCACAATTCGCCAAACATCCATTTAAACAAACCAACCTATTTGCGCGCTCTTTGATGCAAAAAAACGATAAGCTCTAAATTACCGCGGAATCATTTCCCAAACCCTTGGAACGACGTTAATTCCGTCCACGTCCGCGCTGTGGGGCTGTGGCGCGCTATTTTTCCTACGATTACAAATTATTCACCAAAAAAGATTTAAGTTTGTCTTTACAGAAAAAATAAAAACAATTGAGAACTTTGCAACACTAGGGTGATTTTTACTTTGTAACACTAGTGTGATATTTACTTTTCCTCACTGCTATAGTATACTGTTTTGACAATATTTTTACATCGAAAATCACCTTCCTAGAAGAATAACTTTTATAATTTGGGAATTTAAAAAGGCCCTCACTTATAAAAATTGTATGGTTTGGTTAGGTAATAACAGTAATAGTTTAATATGGTTTTCTGCTATTTTAAGGGTTTTTTAAAAATTATTGATACTTACATATTTTAGACACTCTTCTAAATAAACCGTAAGTGGCGCATATCCAAAATATTTCGTTTTTAAAAAAATATCAGTAAACAAACTTGGACCGGGAGCGAAAAGAGGCTAGGTGGGGTAAACTTGGTAAAACGAGTTATTGAAACTGAACATCACATGTAAAATTAAGTAAAAATTACATTTTTTTCTCATATTTTTGAGAAAAAATAAAAAAATATGAAAATTGTAAATGCATAACCTAAAGTCCTAAAAGTAAGAAAAAACGACTACTAAACGTCCGTTATACCATGCAAAATATGGAAAGCATTTGGCAACGTCGGAAGGGTCTGATTCTATTTATGAATTGATAAAAGCAAGTGGATTCATAAACTGTGTATTAGCCTCAGGTTTAATTAAAAGATTAACAAAAAAGATTTAACTAGTTGTTTGAGTACATGAAGACAGAGAGAAAGGAATTTGATCTATAGAAGTTTTTCTCTGGCGCTTTAGGTCGAACGGTTAAGCGGCAAGGATGCCTCTATAAAGTGCGTGCTCAAAGGTAGGAGGGAGATTTTTAATTTGATCTACTTACCTGACAACACTGTGCCACCGAGCGAGCAGTCAGTGAAAGTTGTTTTTTGTGGTTATGTCTATTTTTGTTTTATTTTTATTTTTTCGGAAATTTTATTATTACTCTTTTTAATATTAGAAGAAAGCTTATTATACTGTGTAGTAACTTAACGTTAATAAGATGATTTATATTATGATTACTAGTTTAAGGTAAGTAAAAAGTTTTTTTAGTGTCACTACAATAAATATGTCACTAGCAAAACCAAAAGCAGTTTTTAGAATGACATCATAATATATATCACACGAGTGTTGTAATAGCTATTTACGTTACTAGACCGGAAAATGGTATTTTACTGGTCGACGAAAAACATTTACAGGGCGAGCCGTAGGCGAGTCCCCTGTGAGTTTTGAGGAGACCCGTAAAAGTTATTTCCGGTCGAGTATCGTCCTTATTTTTTTTTTAATTGAACGGAAAAAAACTATGTGAATTTTTAGTGTTATATTTAAACGACTATAAGGCAAGTACAACAGGATTTTTTGATATCAGGGACCGAAAAGTAAATGAGAGACCGGAAAGTAAACTAGGGACCGGAAAGTAAATTAGTCCTGTAAAATAGCATTTTCCGCTTAAAAATTGAGTGGAAAATTCAATTTTCCGGTCAATTAAAAAAAAGTACTTTGCATCACTAGTGTGATATAACCCATTTTCTATGCATGAAACCAGTGTGCTATTTGCTATTTTCACAAGTGGTCGTAGGAAAAATCAGTTACCTTCTTTGTTTTGTAACCTTAACAAAGCATACGTTTTTGGTAAATAAATACAATAATAACTTTTAGTAAAAACAATTAAAGAAGGAAAAAATATTTAAAATAAAAATGCTTTTTACATCGCAGCGCAATATTTTTCAAGGATTTTATTATGTTGTCTGTGATATCTTTCTATTCTAAGAGAATTTAAGAGCAATATTACTGACTCAAAATATTCTTGAGAGGTTTTAAATAGATTTAAGAAATGTACATATATTGAATATTGCATATTCAATATATGTACATATTTCTCGTTTCTAAATTGTAAATGGTTTCTATTTTAAAATGTATGTGCTACTATACACCATTATGACCATTTCCTTTGTTGATAAATGGAAACACTTTTAGATACTGTATTTACATAAAAATCAAGATTTATTTTGATTTAAATTACAGGTTCGCAAAACCATAAATAAAAAATCGCCGAAAATTAAAAACACGCTGCTTATTTGTTGCTGCAGAAAAAAAAACAGAAAAATGATTTTGTCTAATTTTGACAACATTAACGCTCTTAATGCTAGCATTGTACCCGACTTTTCCAGGTTAAATTTAATCTTAAAATGTGTTGCCAGAGACAACAATGAGACGAGCAACTTAATGTAAATAAATTATCCGAGAGAGAGATAGCTGCTGGGCCTTCCTTGTCTGTCTTCAAGGAAGACAAACGCAGATGGCGCGTGAGTCGACTTTATCGTTTGCCCGCCAAATTCAAATTATATAGCTGTGCTATTTTTGCCCTTAATGTTAGGTACTTGTTTTTGTTTCCTATTAATATAAAATATTGGGGTTTAGTTCAATAATTACACACACCTTATTAAAAATGTCATTTATTTGGTTTTTATAAAGATTTTTCTTACAGATAACCATGTCAATATTACCTTAAATTATCTGTTGAAAAGCACAAATTTAATATATACACTGTGATCACTAATAAAAGTCAATATTCAAAGTCCAATTAAAGGTAAAAACCACGAAACACACAATAAATCACAGAAAATGTAAACAAACTGTCCAAACAAATCGGCCATTTAAAAATATCAAACACAAATATCGATTAACATTTCGGCGTGACTTTCTGCGGCAACGCTGTCAAGTTAAAAATATTCGATTTATGTTATATTTTCTTTCTCTTAATTAGATGTGAGCCAAAAAAGGACATTAAAGATTACATGCAGAAATTGTAAACAACTTGGCAACCAGGGCAAAGCGATGATTGCTCCATCTACGATAGCCTGCCATGATGAAAGACAAAGACATATTTATTGGAACTTGCGTTAAACCAGAAAGAGATAAATACAATGGACAAATTGTTAGGACCAGTTACTTGTCTCATTCTTGTCTCTGGTGTTGCTGCTAACGAAATTGTTAGTCACAGTGTAGTCTGTCACAAAATAGGCAAAACTAGCAGTGCCGTAGCTACTATGGGGCTAGGCTTGGCAGTGCCCCGGGCCCTCAAGCTCAGGGGCCCCATTGGAGTTAAGAAGAACTTTCCCCTTCGGAATAACCCTTTTGAATTTGACACTTTATTGTATTTAAGGCCCTACTATAGTTTTTGTTCCAGGGCCCCGGCGGATCCTAGCTACGCCACCGAAAACTGGTAATCAGTTAACTTACAAATCGGCCATGCTTTACACTCGATTTTTCCGGATATAATTTAAGGTAAAAGTTTGTTAAAATTATAAAAAGTTAAAAAAAAAAAAACCTAAAACCAACCTATTTTATATACGTACATCTATTTCAGATCAATTAATACTAAATTTACGGCTATTTGCTTAAGTTGACACTTTATTTTTGTTACTAATTTAATATACAGTATGTCCGCGGATGCGGTTAACGAGAGGACAAATGGACCAAAAATTGAAAGATACGAAAAAAGTCATTCTTGATAAAAAAGTCTGCTTGTTGAAAAAATATGATCCACGATGAGAAAATAGATTTTTATCATACAGGGTGTCTCAAAAATGCAAAAACATAAAATCAAACAAAAGCAAACAGTAATTTTTAGGCGTTTTAACGTGAAATGATAAATAAAAAACTTGCTCCAAATTTACTTCTAATTCTGATTCCGAACTTACTAAAGAAAATTTTAATTTACGAAAAATTAAAAAAAAGCATTTTTCAAGTACGCATTTTACTACCTTCATATTATTACTTTTATACCTGTACATTATTACCTGTTAGTGTCAGTGTCAAAAAATACTTTTCAAAATGCTGACCGTAGAACAAAGAGTTTTTATAGTGCAATGCTATGGAAGTGGTCAGTGCTCTTATAGCTATGTAGTGGAGGAATTTCAACGCAAATTTTCTGGAGTAAACGTTTCGAAAGCTGGTGTTCACAAACTGGTGAAAAAATTTAAAGAACAGGATCAGTTATGGACATTAAAAACAAAAAAGCAATATAATGAAGACGATGCCTCTACAGTTTTGATATTGCAATCCGTAAATGAAAATCCATTGCTTTCATTGAGAAACAGAGCTAAGCATTTAGAGGTAGTACAAAAAACTACTATTCAAACAGTTTTAAAAGAAAATAAAATTTACCCTTACAAGCCTCATTTCAACCAAACCTTGGAAGCTGGAGATGAAGCTAAAAGACTAGATCTTTCATTATGGGTTGGAAATAAGATCTTAAATATCAATAGAAACTTTCACAAGTGTATAATGTTTTCTGACGAATCAACATTTTCAACCAACGGTACTGTTGCTTCTCAGCATGTCAGATATTGGAGTAAAGAGAATCCTGAATTTAGAATTCCCTCAAGACGTCAATACTTTAAAAAAATTAATGTGTGGTGTGCCATTTGATACTCTGGTATCATTGGACCTTATTTTTCGAAGGTACTTGTAACAGAGCGAGCTATTTGCAACTACTAGATAGATTTTTTGCGATAATCTTGAAGAGCTGCCCCTGGAATATCGCAACACAATGTATTTTCAACACGATGGGTGCCCTGGACATTGCGCTGGAGAGGTCAGAGAATGGCTGAACAGAAAATTCGGTGTGAGATGGATAGGAAGAAATGGACCAGTTTTATGGCCCCCAAGAAGCCCCGATCTGACTTTAGCCGATTCTTTTCTTTGGGGTTGTCTAAAGCAGCTTACTTATGCACAACCTCTAGTAAATAATGTTAAAATTTTAAAACTAAGAATTAGGCGAGCAGTGGAATCATTACCAATTGAAGAGATTCAAGCCAGTTTTGATCATATTAGAAAGCAGTTGGAAAAATGTGTTGAATATGGGGGAGGGGTTTTTGAACTATGACTATTGTGTATTATGTTTCGTCCATCATAAATTTATTTTAATTAGTTTTTAGTAATGAAAAGGTAATAAATAAGTAAAAGTAGTAAAACGTGTACTTAAAATTTAATTAATTTAAATTTTCTTCAGTAAGTTTGGAATCAGGAATTGAAGTAAATTTGGAGCAAGTTTTTATTTATCATTTTACGTTTAAACGCCTAACAATGACGGTTTGCTTTTGTTTGATTTTGTGTTTTTGCATTTTTGAGTATGAGTTATGAGAGTTGTATGATAAAAATCTATTTTCTCATCGTGGATCATATTTTTCAACAAGCAGACTTTTTTATCAAGAATGACTTTTTTCGTATCTTTCAATTTTTGGTCCATTTGTCCTCTCGTTAACCGCATCCGCGGACATACTGTATACACTTAAGCTGAATTTATGGATTAACGTTTCTGTTTCCGTTTGCCATTTGACGTTTTCAGTTAGAAGATGAAACAACAACTTTGCATTTGTCAATTTATAGTTTTCTGTTTACCGTTTCCATATAACAAATTAGAAACCGAAACGTCAAACGGCGAACGGAAACGTCAATCTATAAATTTAGCTTTAAAGTATAACAACAAGACTAATAGAAAAACTTTCACTATTCGGATATAAATTTAATTTGTTGAAACTACAAGAAATGTTGAAAGATATGTATTAAATGTATTACACCTTTTAAGTGTATATCTATGCAAACTTTACGAAAAGCTGAAACTGTTACCGATTTCTCACAATCAGTTTAAGCAACACTTAAATTTGATTATAAAAAGTATTATTTAAAACCGTATTCTATGACCTTTCTACCTTTTTTTATTACCCAAAGGTACATATAACAGTTTCATGTCTAAAAATATCGTAAAGTTAAGTTAGTAGTAATAAACTTACCAATAAAAAACCAAGTATATGATTTCCCATAAAGATTGGCCTTGTAAAGCTCGCAAAGCACGCGTCTGGCCGCGACCACATAAAAAGACCTACGATGACCCTCGCATCTTGACGTTTGAGATTTTTACAGCATCCGTGGGGTCGGAAAGAAATGACTGTCTGAAAAAAAAAAATAAAAGTTTTATTATTTTTTGTGTAACGCATAAGCTAGAAAATACATTTTTCTACTACTGTATAAATAAGAAAACTTTGTGGTCCTAGCAACGCGAATGATAACGAAAGAGAACCTTCGCGTTACCTGGTTGCTAAGCGTTGCTAGCTACGAAAGTAATATTTTCAGCGCCTGGACAAAAAAGTAAGAGTAAAAAAAAAAGAAAAATATGCTTGTGGGAAATATTAGGATTTATTTATAAAAGTAACTAATTTATGACAAAATATTTTAAAAACTAGGTTAGGTATTGACATTAAAAGTAATTGTGCAATTTGAGCAATTAGCAAAAGAAATTGCAGGAATAATACTTGAATTAACAGTTTTTAAATTTGTTGTTGGGGTATCGTTATCACCTTTAACTACGTTAATATTCATATTTTTCACTGTTACTTCATTAGAGGAAATATTGGTAGGAATTTCGTGTAAAATCTTCTTTGAAATTTCCACCTTATTACTATAGGATTCAGCAATATATCCCTCCGCAACAGAAGAAGACTTCCAACCTCCATGCCTTTTTAAGTCCAAAATATCGACATCCGAAGCATTGGCAAGGAACGTAGTTGATGTTCTTCTAAAAGAATGGCCAGTGTATCTACTGATGTCTTCAAGCTTCAAAAACTTCGCAATTTCTTTAGGTACATTTGAAATAGTGTGCTTTCCAATTACTTGATTAACACATTTACCTCTTTGATAAAGATACAATAAGCGCTCATCTAGAGCATTCCTTGGTCTCAGCTTAATATATTCCTGTAGAAATCTGACATAAGGAACTGAGCCTTCATTGTTGGTTACTACAAAGTTTTTTAACTTTATTTTTAGACTCCACTATTTTTACTATAGCCACGTCATTTCTTATTTCTACATCACTTAGCTTCATTCTGTATATTTCGTCTGTCCGGCATGCCCCAGCCACTCCCATAATGGCTATTACTTTTATTGATAAGTAACTTTGATCAGGCGCGTTAAGTAAAAACTTTATGATTTCTTCTTTTTAAAATTTTTTGACTCTTTTGCCTCATAACCATCGTTTTCCTTTTAATAAAAGCAGCTAGTTTCTTGAACTCCGAAATATCTTGATTTTTGTTTACGGAAATTGTTAGCTTGAGCATGGAATATACAGACCAGAGGGTTGGTGGTGATAAAGACTGGGATTTTTCTCGAAAATACGCCAACATCACATTCTCGTCAATCCGCCCCACATTTTTTGTAGCAAGCCATTCAGAAAACGATTTATATGTTTGATGGTACCTCTCTTTAGATTTGTCTGGCAGAAGTGAGGCACACGCAAGGTCAGCTGCCTTGTGGATGCCATTTTCATATTCATTTAACATTTTAAAATGGGAATGGATTTATACTAAATTAACAATAATTCAATATCTGACAAGTGCTGATGACAGACAATGTCAACAATAAATGTGTTGCTATGGATTAATTTTTAACAGGTAAAAATTTCAAAATCTGTGATATTTCTATTGAAACATGATGTTAATGATTATTAAATTATGCGATACATAGAACAGTAGCAGAAAAAATATAATACATTACAGGATGCGAAAGGCCCTTCAAGTGTTCGGAGGTTTTAAATAGCCTCGGCTTCGCCTCGGCCATTTAAAAACCACCTCACACCAAAAAGTAAACTTTCACATCTTGTTATGTAAATAACTATTGTTATTCCTAATTATAGTCTAAGGGCTAGTAAAAGGCAGACCGTCAGTATTTTACCAAGGCTCATATTTTGCTCAATGACTCTCCTATCCTTAACTTAGATGAGATTAATCTTCACTGAGCCGAGCGAGTGTAGCTATGAGGTTACTCAGGTAAGACAGGTAGAGTATGTAGCTGGTTATAATTTCAAGACAGATCTTTTGATTTTTTTATTTTTAAAAAATCTGCCACCATTACACCAAGCTAAACCGTCTGCCAATATTTTTATTTGGTCACATTATGAATATTCAATATGTTCAAACGGCAGCAAAATACTGCCGAACTTGATAAAATATAGGTACCTGTCTTACCTGTGTGACGTCATAGCCATGGGCGCCGGCAGGATAACTTCCAGGAAGAGGCAAAGTAGGAAAAAAATTTAAAGGCAGAAAAAAGACTTTTGACAGACAGGATGATTTCCAGGGAGTACAAAGGAGAAAAAATTTTAAAAAAATTTTTTGAGCGAAGAAAAAAACTAAAAAAAGAGGTTCTTTTTAATCAAATTTTTAGGAATCGCTACTGTTTGCTTAAATATGAGAATAAAACATTTTGAAAAAAAAAAACATTAAAGCTCTGTTTAAAAACACTAATATTATTGACCGTAGTTAAAAATATACAGTTATTAGAGAGTTAGAGTTACTCAAAAGTTTTCATCGTTAGGTAAGTTTTTTTTAATGAAAACTCCTGTACATTTCTGTATATTTTGACAAATACTCCTTACTTAACTTTACACAAAAAATATAATACACAAAATATTGTAACACCCTTTCAGTTTGCAAATATTACACTCTTAAGATGACCACCGCCTTCTTCAATGCACTGCTGCATATTGGAGTAGAAATGGCGATTAACACGCGTCAATAAAATGTGCATTTATGGTTATTAAATGTATCTCTTCACGAATTTATTCTTTAAGGTGGGGAAGTGTTTGGAGACGAGTAGAAAACAATTTTTACCCATTTTAAAGTTGCATTTCTTGTTGGAACGTTAGCACGCACTGGCAATAATTATTAAATTCACGTTGAAAGTTTCTCTGAATCGGCACAATGGACTGCGTCAGGATAAACAATTTTACAGCAAAGATCCGTTGATTGTTTGGCCAATTTGCCATTGTAAAACAAAATTTCCAACAGGAAACTTCAGTTTTATCACTATTTGACATTTGTCAAATAAACGATATTTTCATGGCAATCTCTTCAAAACAGTTTAATCCTATTGCCGGACCTTGTATATTATTTCAGAATTTAAGACAAGTTTGATAGCTGACTTTTTAAAATTTTGATATACACTTTAAATTTATTATTTAAAAAAAAATTTCCCTAAAAAGGCCTTCAAATCATTATTTATTTATATCTTACATCTTGTTTACCTGTTTTTCCATTATATGCTGGTAGCTTTCGCCCCACATCCTTGGGAAAAAGATTGATGTTTCTTTTTGGAAAGAACTCCATACATTTTTAAACGATTGTATTTATTGTATAAACAAGTGACGTATAAGGTAATTCAGTAAATGTTTATGTAAAATTATATATTAATTATTGTAGGGGTAATGTATTAATAGTAAAAAAATACACTGGGTATGAAAATGTAAAATTTTGATATGAGTAGGATCCGGTGATATAACCTAAACTATATTGGCATGTTATCGCTTAATTCGTTACGCCGGTGTATTTTGTACACCAAACTTTTTATAAAAAATTACTCTTTTTCGTAAAATTAATAATAAAAAAGTTTTCCAGATAATGCCAACTTACGTAGACACACTGTGTATTCATGTTATGTAGACATTGCTTACTAAAAACTAACAAAAGTAAACAACTTTACGCCTGATGCTGCAGAACGGAAGTTATTAGCGTATAAAATATTGAGACAAAGTAAACAAAATTATTTTATTACCCCGATCCTCGCCCGTGTTATCCCAGTAAAACTGACTTTATGCTCATAAAACAAAGAATATTGATTGACATCTAAAAAATCTACTAAAATGTTATGACTTGTAATAAACGAGATAGTGTTAATGAAAAATGGAATATGGATAAACATTTTTTTTCAAATTATTTTTCTAAAAATTTTAAGGACAAAAAGTTTGAACAAAGTGGGAATTTCGGGGCACGTCCAGTTGAACAGTAAAGAGATGCATATGTGCGCCACAAGTTTCTTTGTTGGGAGATGCAAGAGAGAGAAATTGTACTACACAATTCCTCGAAGCAGAAGCAGTGAAACTTTCTTTAAAAAAGCAAATGTTCCTCTACAGCCGATGATGGGCAAGAAAAGAAAGCCTGACCAATTGGACCGTATAGGGATGCATACGCGCGACACCACGAGTTTTTCTGGTGGGAACCGTGAGTGGAGGAACTATTCTGGACAATTCTTCAGAGCAGAAGCCATGGAAGTACCTAAAAAAGCGATAAAGACCCCACAGCCCGACGATGGGCAAGAGAGGGAAGCCTTTCTGTAAGTAAGGGATCATTAATAGGACGAATAGCTCTTCTTTGGATAAAATCAAGAATGCTTAGGGTTGTGGGGGACGCCATGCCCCAGATATAAGAACAATATTCCAAGGGAGGTCGGATTTGGGACACATATAAAGTGTATAAATTAGAAGGGGAAAAATACTTTTTGGCTCGAAAGATAAATCTAAGCTTTTTAAAGCTGCCGTGTCTATAGATACAATGTTTTTATGCCAGTTAAGGTTACTTGTAAATGTGACGCCCACAAGATTGAAGGTGTCTTTACTCTGTAAAACTTGGCCGCTCATAAGTAGAGGATGAGTATTTGATGACTCTTTTCGCGACAAGGAACATGATTGTGTTTCGATGCATTAAAATGGAAAAGATTTTTGGAGCCCTAATCCAGTAATCAATTAAAATCCTGCGAAAGAGATATCTGCATCGCTCTACGTTTGTTTTCAAAATCAGGTTTATTGATGGGTTTAGGAACCTGAAAACTAGAGTAAAGGGTACCATCGGTAGCGAAACTATAAATGGAATTAGTTGTGGCGAGAGAAGGTCGTTGATGTGAAGAAAAAACAATGTTGGTGCCAGAACTGAGCCCTGAAGCACGTCAGCATTTACTTGGTGAAAGCTTGAAGAATGGCTGTCCACAATAACTGATATACGTCGATCGGATAGATAACTAGAGAAGTACCGAGTTTAGTTAAAAGACCATAGGACGGAAGTTTATTAAGAAGTGTGGCATGCCAGACCTGGTCAAAAGCTTTGAATATATCAAGAGCAACGATCTGAGACTCACCTAGAAACTCAAGAGACTTATTCCAGCAGTGTAATACAAAGGAAAGATGATCTGCTGTAGATCTTTTGTGGCGAAATCCATACTGCCTGTCATGCAAAATTTTGTATTTTTCTAAATACTTAAAAATTTGTGAATTAATAAATTTTTCCATTACTTTACAAAGAACTGAGAGAATTGAAATTGGTCTATAATTAGATGGAAGAGATTGAGATCCTTTCTTGGGAATAGGTTGAACACATGCAGCTTTCCAGCTCTCCGAAAAGACCTGTGTCGTAAGAAATTCGAAAGAGCCGAGTTAAAATTGGTACCAGTTCCGGAGCACATTTTTTTAAAACGACTGCTGGTATGCCGTCCAGCCCAGACGATTTCTTGGTGTTAAGAGAAGAAAGGATACGTTAATGTGTTTTACCTTAAAAATAATATCGGGCATTTTATGTGGAACTGGGGTAATAGCTGGAATTGGATGATTTTCGGGAGGGTCAAGGGTTGAATTGGCAGCAAATTGTTTAGCAAATAATTCTGCCTTTCCTTTAGCGGTAGAAATAATTTCATCTTCCAAAGTTAGTGCTGGAAAAGAACTGGTACAAAAATTACTACTTATGTTTTTTGCAAACGGCCAAAAAAGATTTGCTACCATTTGAGCAAGAAAGAACTTTGTTTTTAATATGATTGTCGAAGGAGTCTTTGGCGTCAGAAATTGTTTGTAGTAGTTTCTTGCTTCAATGCTGGCCTCTCGGTTTTCTGGACTAGGATCCTGTAGAAACTTCTTGAGGGCCTGAACTTTTAAAATTCTAGCTTTATCACAAGATTTGGAAAACCGGGGTTTGTTATTGGATTGTTTGGGGTTCTTGATGGTGTGTGGAATATAGGTTTCAATGCCCAATTGAATTGATTCTGTAGGAAAAGAATCGTTAATAAGGATATCGAGATTTCTCAATGTTGTGAAAAACGCCATTACCTAGATATAAAAACAATATTCCAGAGAAGGTTACCTCAATAATACTAGTGTTTGCGATAATGAAAAAGAGTTTTATAAACAAACATGGACTTACCTAGTAACAATTTCTATTCCAGCTTCTGAACATCTTGATTCAAGATCTTCAACGGTAGATATAAAAACTTCTTCTGCTTGTTGCAAAATGGCGACGCGAGACCAACCAAATTTTTTCATTAACTTAATTCTTGTTGGATTGTGGACAGTTGCGGAAGGATGCGTTCGAAATAAAGTTGGAAAACGATTGCGGTCCGATAGAGCAGGCGAACTGGCACCATAACATAGCTGCAATAAAAAAAAATAAACAAATAAATATGGTTTTTTTTTTAATAAAAATGGGGTAATTGTCTAAAAAGTAGCGGCAACTCCGATTTTGACGAAATTTAGTATACAGTGGTTTTTGGTGCGCTGATGACGAATCCAAAGGATTTTTTTAACATTTTGTTCTCAAGATATTCATTATCAAAGTTGAAATTCACACTAAGCTTATTTTCACTATATTTCCCTTCTTCGTGCATGCAATTCTTGAATACAAGCTAAAGTTGCCGACAGTATTTGATTTCTTGCTTTTAAAATTCCGTTTTTCTTTGTATTTTACACCTTTTATCAAATAAATTGCAAATATCTCCTTTAAAAACGTAGCAAGACATACATACACTGCTCCGGTGCATTCACCATAATCTTTTGCATTTAAATGTAAAGGTATGCAATTTAATGCAAAACAACATTTTAAAAGATGAAAATCAAATATTGTGTGCCACTATAGTTGAGAATCAAGAATAGTGTGCAAAAAAGGGGAACTAATGTGAAAATGGAGTAAGTTTGATTTTCAACTTAATGTATAACAAATGTTTTATATATCAATCATTAAAAATATATAAAACATTTTTAAAAAACAATTTTTTAGATTGGTGAAAAACGCCCCAAAAAATCCCTGTATACCAAATTTCGTTAAAATCGGAATTGCCACATATGTCTTTACCAAAAATAGTACACGTTTCAAAGTAGTATATTTCCTAACCAGTGCAACTAAAAGTTGCATTTCTTAAAAATGATGCTCTTGAAAACTCTGCAACCATCTAATTAAAAATGGATAAAAGCATAATTGGGGTCTTCCTAATTTAAAACACAAACCCAATTACAGCAAACCAACTTACAGTTAAACAAAGAAACAATAGGTTTCATTAACAAAAGAACTGCAGTCCGCTTGGCCGGGGAAGTCAAATAATAATTATAAAAAGGGCTTTTATTCTCGAAATTGCTGGTCACAAATTTATGCCATTGAATTGTTAAAAAACAAAGCCGGGGTCGCGTATCTTTTGTTTTAATTGTGAAGAACAAAAGTGCTACATTTGTGACATATTGTACATTTAATCTACGTAACTTGCCTATTCTAGTAATAATAATAAATGTTTAAATTTTTGCCAAAAATGTTTAAATTTTGGTGTTATCAAATTTTTTTATTTTGAATCTGCAATAACTTTCTAGTTCTGTTTTTAAAGAGAGTTTAGGTAAATTATAAATAGAGTGGCAATGTTGTAACGGGTGTGAGAATAACAGAACGTATCTACTATACAGGGTGTACCAACTCTATTTATACAGCAAATTACTTCGCCCCTGTACAAGATACAAAAATAAACTTAATATAAGAAATGTTTATTTAAATACACTTTTTTCCTGACAGTACTAGTTAATATGCAAGGTGTCTCAAAAACATAATTTTCATTGTCAAGTTGGTTTTTAAAATGAAACACCCTATATATTTTAACAAATTTTGACTTTATAATAAATTTTGTATCAAAAATATATAACCACACTATACGTCAATTATTGCTGGTTTTAAGATATCAGCAGTATGTTAATATACTTATTAATGACTAAAAGTGAAGAAAGAATAATATAATTAATAGTTTAAAAAAACTAAAAAAACACGCTTTTATATGCAACCGAACTAAAAATTAGAAAATAATTTTTCATTAAAAAAAATATTGTCATTTCATAGTAAAAAGCGTGGGGTGCATTTTACTATTTTTTCATAACTTTTCCATCATAGATATTTGCAAATATAATAATTATAACATTTAATATATTTATCACCCCACGCTTTTTACTATGAAATGACAATATTTTTTTAATGAAAAATTATTTTCTAATTTTTAGTTCGGTTGCATATAAAAGCGTGTTTTTTAGTTTTTAAACTATTAATTATTTTTCATTTTTTAGTTTCTGCTACTCTTGACAAAATGGCGAAAAAATTTTTAATAAACAAGAGTGGCAAATTTTAAAATTTTTCCAACAGATTGCAACTCACTAAAAAATTTCTTCTTCATTAAGTAGCAAAGTTTGAAATTTTGCCAACAGATGGCAATCCAGGCAATGTTTGGACCGTTGCCAATATATTGCAACCCACTAAAAAATTTCTTCTTCATTTAATAGCAAAGTTTGAAATGTTGCCAACAGGTGGCAACCTAGGTGTTGTTTTTATATTTTTATAATATAAAGGAAAATTTTTTTCCTGGCGATCCAAAAAAGAATGTTAATTTTTATTAATTGCACATTATGTATTATGTATACATTACACATAATGTAATTTTTATTATGGAATCCTTGAACTAATGGTGCAACTAACCCTATATTTTTATTGTTCATAAAAATTGAACACCCATGGTGCAACTAACCAAATTGTGTAAAAACTAAAAAATTTCTTCTTCATTTAATAGCAAAGTTTGAAATGTTGCCAACAGATGGCATCCTAGGTGTTGTTTTTATAATAAATGGAATTTTTTTCCTGGCGATTCAAAAAAGATAACGGGATACTGTTTTTAAATTATTGCATCTTCATCGGTCCTTGACACGTGTGCAAAGTTTCAAAGAAATCGAATAGCTGGAAGTTGGTTAAAATTAGGCTCAAAGATTCCGTTACATAGATAGATAGATAGATAGTTACAACCCAAGTTAATAAAAGCGTGTTAAAAAAGTATTTTGGTTCTAGGTATTTTTAAATAACGCTGTCACTGTCAAAGTGATAAAACATAAAATAACATGCAATGAATTACCTTACATTTTAAGAACTACTAATCAGTAATCACCTAACATAAAAACCCGCCATAATTGACGTAGTGTTGTTTTTTAATGCAATTGCAAAATTTCTGATATACCTGTTTAATTTTCATTAAACAATATTTTGTTTGGGATTTTTAAATTTTAATATTTCGCAATTTCAAATAGTTTGCCCGCTTGGCAACGGGTATTTCTACCATTAATTATTAATAAGCAGATGGCGCTTTATGTATAAAAATAATAATTTTCCCCGAAGAAGGCTATGCAGCAACGCCAATATCCATCTCTCTCGAGTTTAAAAAAGTATAAGTCATAACTTGTTTTATCGTCAAAAATTCCAATTTTCTCTGGGAAAATCCCCAAAATTATTATCAAAGTTTTTGTATCATAAAGTGCTTTAAGTCTTAAGCAACACAAAGCAAATTTTAAGAAAAAAATCCCTCCAAACTATACAATTTTCTTACTTTTCAACTTGACGCTATCCGCCTTTGGCGTGCGACATTTTTAAGTTAGCAACAAACAAAGAGTTCGCAATTTGCAATTGCTTTAGTAAAATTTTCAAGTGAGTGTATTACCTTTAATAACTAGTGACTTTAGAACCCGATTTATTGACTTTAGAACCCGATTTAGTGACACGTAACCGATTCTTAGTTTTAAATTAATACGAAATATATTATAAAATAATATTTCAGTTATTTTATTGAAGTAGTAGTCTTCTGGTCCTTCGAGGGGTACGTGCAGAATAAGTTCCTGCACTATAAACAAATTATGCGTAAACAATACCTATTAGTAGTTCTTACAATGAAAGGTAATTTATTATATTATTTGTCACTCTGACAGTAAAAAAACTATTATATTTAAAACCAAAACATTACTTTATTTCTTCACTTTTAATTGTTAAGGAGGAGAGGAGGAGAACATACTGCTGATATCTCAACAACCAGCACTAATTGATGTATAGTGTGTTATATATTTTTAATGTAGAATTTCAAAATTTTTAAAAATATATAGGGTGTTCCATTTAAAAAAATCTACTTGCCAATAAAAATCATGCTTTTGAGACACCTTGTGTAATAACTAGAACTATTACTAAAAAGAGTGTATCCAAATAAACATTTTCTAATTCAAGTTTATTTTTGTATCTTGTACGGGGGCGAAGTTATTTGGTGTATAAATAGAGTTGGAACACCCTCTATATAAAATGTTATTTGAATTTAAAATCCTATTTTGTAAAACAAAATAGCAAAAAAACTTAAAATAACTCTCTGCCCAGCAATACTTAGTCTAGTCGAAAAAGACTTTTCTGCAAAAAAAGCTTTTGTAACCGTAAAAATATGGTTATTGATATTTTGGATTTAAAATAAAATTCTAAAAAAGGAAATTTTTTACTAGTCCCTCACTTAAATATTGCAATGGTTATAAACAAAAAAGAAGTTAAAAAAACAACGTCTCCGTTTTGTAGCTGTAACTAAAAAACTATTAAAGCTAAATAAAATTTAAAAACATATTCTTAAAAAGAAGAAGATTTTAGCAGTTGGTAGCCATAAATTACAATAACTTTAACATTGAAAATTGGATTTGACGCAGCTGTTTTAGCGCTGGCCCACCGCCGCCATGTAAAGTGTGTAATAGAACATATTTTTTTATAATATTAAATATTAGATATCTAATTTAAAAATCCAAAGAAACTATAGTATCGTCTAGACACCTAAGGGAATATAGTTTTGTTACCAAAAATTTTTAACCTTATTTTTTTAGAAGTTCAATTCTTAATTTATGATATTTTTACAGGCTTTATTTATCATAACATTATTTATTAAAGTTTAAATAATGTATTTGTTTTTATTTTCTTTTAAAAGTTTTTCTTATATACATAGTGAACGAAATCTTATTTTTAAAGGTAATAAATTTTATTTATAAATATGTTTAATATGAATTTTCTAAGTAAAAAAAAAATAATGAAAAAGTCTAAAAATGTTATTAAAAATAATTTATTATTATATGTTTAATTTTAGTTGTTTTGGTATTAATATACATTGCGTTTAGTGGCTTGGCTAACGTCATTTGTTTATATGTTTTTTATAAATAAATAAACAACACACATTTTAAATTCGTAATAAACAAATAAAACAACTTTAATTAACTTTTAAAAAAGAATTCTTGTTCATTATAAAAGAAAAGGAAGAAAAATATAGGTACGTTATTTAAACTTTTACAAGAGATGTTATGACAACTAGAGTTTATGAAAAGTTAGTTATTTAAGAATGAAATATTCTTATTAAAAATGAAGTTTTTCAAAGAAATTATATACCATTAAGTCTCGTCTCTATAAATGACAATATAATTTATTAAGATTTAAAAATTATTATTTAATAATGTTACAAAAAATATTTTGTATTGCACACTTTGCATGGCGGCGACGCGGCGCGGGGGTCAGCGCCAAAATGGCTATGCGGAACCCAATTTTATAACCTAAATTAAAATTATAAATAATGGAGCTACACAACTTCGGGAGTCGGGACATGTCCTACTAAAATTTGATTCTCTTTTAGGATTTTTTTCAAATTTTATCTGGCTTTAATGTCTTTTTAGGTATTGCTAAAACACAAAGACGCGCAATGTGTTAAGTTTCTGAATCCAAAATACCAACAACCATATTTTTACAATTACAAGAACTATTTTTTGCAGGAAACTCATTTTTCAACTAGACTAACTATTTTTAGGACAAAACAATATTTTAGGCCATGCACTTGAAAAAATGTGTGAGACATTTATATTGTTATTTTTATGTTAATATATTTCTCTTAACACAGTATAAATTATAAACTAATTTGTAATATGCAGATATAAGATACAGCACAGTTTTCTAAGGGAATTCAATATGTTTGTTGTTTAACAATATAAAGGGTTATTTTTAAGGTGATATTTTCCTCTTGACACAGTATAGAATGCAAGAAAATAAGATTTTCCCTAAATAAAGACAATAAAAGACAGGCAGTACGGATTTCACCACAAAAGATCTACAGCACATCTTCTTTCCTTCGTATCACACGGCTGGAATAAGTCTCTTGAGTTTCTAGGTGAGTCCCAGATTGTTGCTCTTGATATATCCAAAGCTTTTGACCAGGTCTGGCATGCCGCACTTCTTAATAAACTTCACTCCTATGGTCTTTCAACTAAACTCTGTACTTGGCTCTCTAGTTATCTATCTGATCGACGTATATCAGTTATTGTGGACGGCCATTCTTCATGCTTTCACTAAGTAAATGCTGGAGTCCCTCAGGGCTCAGTTCTGGCACCAACATTGTTTCTTCTTCACATCAACGACCTTCTCTCGTCCACAACTAATTCCATTCATAGTTTCGCCGACGATAGTACCCTTCACTCCAGTTATCACGTTCCTAAACCCATTACTAAACCTGACTTGGAAAACAAACGCAGAGCGATGCAGATATCCCTTTCGCAGGATCTTAATTTAATATTGGATTGGGGCGCTAAAAATCTCGTCCATTTTAATGCATCCAAAACACAATCATGTTCCTTGTCGCAAAAAGAGTCATCAAATACTCATCGTCTACTTATGAGCGGCTAAGCTTTACCGAGCAAAGACACCTTTAATCTTGTGGGCGTCACATTTGAAAGTAACCTTATCTGGCATAAACACATTGTATCTATAGCCACGGTAGCTTCAAAAAGCTTGGATTTGTCTGTCGAGCCAAAAAGTATTTTTCCCCTTCTATGTGTCCCAAATCCGACCTCCCTTGGAATATTGTTCTCATATCTGGGGCATGGCGTCCCCCACAACCCTAAGCATTCTTGATTCTATTCAAAGAAGAGCTATTCGTCTCATTAATGATCCTTTACTTACAGAAAGGCTTCCCTCTCTTGCACATCGTCGGGCTGTGGGGGATTTATTGCTTTTTTATAGGTACTTCCATGGCTTCTGCTCTGAAGAATTGTCCAGTATAGTTCCTCCACTTACGGTTCCCAACAGAGAAACTCGTGGTTCCGCGCGTATGCATCCCTATACGGTCCAACTGGACAGGCCCCGAACTTCCCACTTTGTTCGTTCTCTTAAAAAATTAAAAAAAAATGCATGTTTTAATTGATAATTATCTTTTAATATACAGAGTAGCCCAATTTTCAAAGATAATTCAATATTTTTGTAGTTTAACAATATTTATTATTTTTAGTTATTTTATGGTTAATATTATGTTCCTCTTGACACAGTATGGAATGCAAGAAAAGAATATTTTTGCTAAATAAAATTATATTAAAAATGCCTCGTTTGCGAATAACGCATTTTAGTGTTAAAGTTTTAAGAAAAAAATGTTTTTTAATCATAACTTTCCTATCCCTTCAGATATGTCCACAAAATTTGGTACACATCTTTTAACCATAACATTATGTTTTTGCTGTAAAAGTTTTTTTTTAATTTGCCATTGGCGTTCAAAAAAGATTTGTATTGATCACTGATTATTTTTTATTAGATTTAAATTGTAGTTATGTAGGTTTTTGACTTTTTTATACAAATTAGACAAAAATGAATTTTACATACAAAATACCATATAAGATTTTAGCAATACTGCGGTGCATTAAAATATATTTAATTTTTTAAACGAAAACCGTTTGTCGTACTAAAAATTACACGAGATCAAATTAACTCCGAAGTAAATGAATATTAAGGCAATATTATTAATTTGAAAAAAGGCAGTGACGCACAGTTTTTCTTGAAAAAAATCAATATGAATCTTGTTTGAACGCCACTGGTATAATTTAAAAAAAAACTTTTACAGCCAAAAATTTAATGTACTGGTTAAAAATAGTGTACCAGATTTTGTGCACAGATATGAAGTAGTAGGAAAGTTATGATAAAAAGGATTTTTTCCTAAAACTTTACCACCCTGTATTTTCGTACATAATTTTATGTTATTGGTATATTATATTATTTTCTTGCATTGTATACTGTGTTAGGAAAAATATATCAACTTAAAACCAACCCTCTATAATGTTATACAACAAAAATATTGAATTTTATTGGAAAATTGGGCTCCTCTGTATATTAAAAAATAATGGTAAATTAAATTTAAATACGCATTGCATTAGAGAGTTAACGCGTTACTTACAAATTAGTTTAAACCAACCCAAGTAAGACACAAAGCGTTAAGTTAAGTTTAGTTAAAGTTGGGAAGTGCAATAACTTAGGGTCTAATTAGTTTCCGGCTTTACTGATAGTACTGCAGATTGTATTAAACCGAACTGGTTTTAACAAGCCACCATCGACATTGTAGAGAAATTTTAAATGGGCTAAATTAACTGTTTAATGAAATACGTATTACCTATTATTTGGGAGACATAAAATAATGTTAAAAAATAAAGACGTGTAAAAGCAGTGTGTAATTTAACATTTATTATAAAGGGATTCCAAAAGGTAGACCCTAGAATAGGGCCGGGATAACCCATGCACTGAAGCCGCTCGGCTTATTGTACGCTCTGTCTTTTTACGTCTGGGTGATGTCAGCCAAACGGGACATACAGCTTAACGTGGGTTCCGAACCAGGGTCCTATTCGCAACAACCTAAGACCATGTCCCCACCCAGGGAGATATTCGACTCTTCCAAGTGGATAGGGTCCACGTGTCTACAGTTGCGCAGGACACGGCAAAGTGTGTTCCGGCGCCTTAGTCCTTGCTGGCTATTAGCGTGGATACATTTTGCACTTTGTCCGTCTGTTGTTGAGCTAACTACTAAATTTACGACCAACTTGTAAATAAGCATTTGGCCTCAGTAGGATTAAAATCCACCTCACGTCCATTGTGCGCCCAACGACCCAGCGCTTTATACACCAGGTCATTACCGGATCTTACCAAAAGGTAGAAGAAAATTAGTCTATTTTATATATAAAAAACAGGTATCAAATAAGCGCGATTACTAACACAGAGGGTCCAATAAGACAACCGACAAACTTAAAGGCTTAAATCTACAATAAAAATTGGGAAAAAAAACACATGAAAATATATGTTCTAAACGTCTTAGTTTTTAAACTACGGGGTGTTTAAAATAAAAAAAAAAAATGGGTTACGTCTTCTATGCTGTGCCATAAGATTTTTTTCCTAATTTTCATTGTAAACCCCTTAAAATTTGTCTGTTGAGTTAGTAAACATCTTGTATAATTAGGATATTTAAGGACTAAGAAAAAAGATTATTATATGCCGGTACATCCTTTAGTTAATAACAATATTTCTTTGGCAATCGTTTTAATATTAAACTGTAAAAATTAAGTATTTTTAAAATTATTTTTTAAAAGAATTTTAAG